>BQNB010052985.1:2779-40235 GCA_026074375.1 Tanacetum coccineum
TCTTTGTACACCCTATGTTTCTTTGAGAAACTTTTTCTTGGGAATCTTCTTAGATTCGTCATTTCCACCAAATCTAGATTTGATTGCATCCCACATTTCTTTTGCATCTGTCATCTTATTGAACTTAGCAAGATGATCTTCAGGTAGTGCCATAAGTAAGGTGGTCCTTGCTTTTCTCTCTCTTTCTCTTGCTACAATTTCTTCAGCAGTTCTAGGAGGCAAAATCTTAATTTGTCCTGATGTATCTGTAGTGACAGATACAGGACCATTCCCATTTTGTATAACCTCCCAGATTGGATAGTCTGTATGGGCCAAATAGTGCTCCATCTTCATAGCCCAGATATCATATTCCCCCTTTTTAAGAATAGGCAGCTTGATGGTGGAAACTGTATGAGGAGTTTGTTGGGTTGGTGTTTGTGATGATGGTGGAGGTGGTGGTGGTGGTGGAATTTCTTCTTGTGATGTTTGATGGCATCATGTATAAAGTTTAGGAATATGAGATTTGATTTGATTGTTTTTCTTATTCAATTTCTCACAGGCTCGTGATACCACTTGTGAGTCCCTAAATGAATAGATCTTAGTAGCATATGAAGGATGATAGTCAAACTGTATAAATACAACTGACTATGTAGAAACACTGATTATGAATACAATATGTTGATGCGGAAATCTCAACACAAGTACTAAGAAAAACAATGTGAAAACTAATAATAACTTCTATTAATCTGCTTTGAACAATTACAGATTACTAACTATTTGAGATATGATTATTGCTAAAAGATATCATAGGCGTTAACTAACTATGGGCTTAGAGAATCCTTTTATAAACTAAGGATAAACTCTCACAAGCTTACAAATCGCTAACAACTAACACATATCTTTTCCTACAATATCTCATACATATCTCATAAACGGTACTAACTATTTAGTAACTAATGGTACTAACTAATCAATCAGTACTTACATTTTGTACTGTCGGTACTAACTATTACTAACAGTACTAACTATTTGTACTGTCGGTACTAACTTACTAAAACATAAATTCCTAACAGATTTGATTATCTACTTCTACAAATTAAAATAAGCAAATTATAACAATTAAGCACGAAAACAATTAACGGGAATTTAAACTTTAACTAAAAACGTAAAACGGGAACCCTAAATGGCGATTAAAAACCCTAAATTTCCAAATTCAAACCTAAATTGAATTTTTCTTTTTAAATAGACTCTAATTGACTAAAAAGTAAGTTTAAAGAAAACTAGAATAAAAACGGAGTTGAAATAAGCTTAAAAACACAAAAAATGAGAACGAAAACGAATCCCGTTCTTTAAAAAAATAAAATTTTGCAAATTAAACCCTACGAAAGCAAAACTAATTTTCCTAGAAACTTTATGATAAAAGAAAATTTTTGAAAAAAGAATTATATTTTTTTGATTATTTTTCTATTTTTTATGATTTTTTAAAGTTTTTAATAAAAATAAATGTTTAAAAATAACAAACTAATTATAAAAATTCTAAAAAAATACAGAAAATAGCTTGAACTAAATAGAACCTAGGAAAAATAAGCTTGATTACACAGCTTATTGAATAAGCTGTGTAATAAGCTTAAAACAGTTTATAAGCTAAATAGGAGAAAACGTGTATAAGAATTAAATGTTGTAAAGGTTTAACGAAAAAGACCCCAGGGCGCGTTGGTAGTGAGGTGTGTGGTGTGTTGCTATAAAGGGTTGAGGGTGTTTGATTCGGGGGTTCAGCTTGCTCACCCCCAATTTCCACGTTTCCTCCTTTTTTTTGAAAACTTATAAAAGCAAAGTTGTAAATAAGCTAAAAACAAACACTTTTAATGAAAACACTTAAAGCTGAAAAGCCCTAAATAAGCTGTTAAACAGCTTATAACTAAACAGTTACTACTTAACTACTTTTAGAGTTTTTCTTAAACTAAATAAGCTAGAAGACTAAATAAGCTAAAGTTAAGACTGAATAAGCTATAATATGCTAAACCTAAGCTAAAGAGCTAAACATAACTAAAAATAAGCCAGCAATAAGCTAGAAGACTAAATAAGCTCTTTTATTAAAACTACAAACCAAACAGCCCCTTAGAAGCAACTTTGAGCTTAATTTACTATGAGCTAATGGAAACTTATGGCTTAAAACTTAACAACTTCTTAAAACTCAGATAACAAGCTTCTTGAAACAGCAAAAAAAAAAAAAAATTTAAAAAACAAATAAGCACTTAAAAAGTATAAAAAGAAAACTACAGGCTACTGTTTTTTTTGGTTTTTTAGTTTCTTTATGAAAAAGCTACAATTCTAACCCTACTGGCTTAATAAGCCAAAAGACTAATTTAAACTAACCTATTAAACTAATTGAGGTAAAAATTAAGCTAAGACTTAGAAGTAATAAGCTATAAAATCTAAATAAGCATTAATGGAAACTATGAAACCAAACAGTCCCTAAAGGGGTCTTTGAGCTTATTTTTTAATAAGCTCTAGGGATCCTAATGCACATAATAAGCAATACTTAGCTTAAACTACTACGAACAAGCTTCTAAAAGCATGAGGGGGTGAAAACGATATCGTTGAGAGAAGCAATTACCTATGTTTTACTAATAGAGAAAAAACGAGTCTCTCTATAGCGCGCGTGCGAGACTCTATCTCTCTCTATCTCTCATCTCTCCCTGCTGGTTGAATTTTGTGTCCGCTTGGTTTTTGAAAATGAAAATGCAGGTTTTAAAGGCTAAAAACAGATGAGAAAATAAGCTAATTGTAGGTCCTTGGTTTTGGATCTATATATCCTTTGTAAGACAATAGTTAACTTGAATAAATCCAAATCAACTATGTGAGAGACATAACTATGAATATCAAGTGGTAATGCGGAATCTTAAACCACAAGAATTTATGAAGAACACAATAATATAATATCTAACCATTTCTATGATTTCTATAAGGCTTAATGCTTTCTATTCTGATATATCGTAACTCTATGCCGTAGTGTTCTTATATAACACAGAGAAAACCCTAGAAAGGCTTTATAAAACGTTGAAAGATAATGCATATTCCTTTCCTAAGATTCTCTAAGATAACTCTTACTATTCTTTGACATAAACAAACATTAACAAAATACGACCAGTACTAAGGTACTAGTGACTGGCTACTCAACCAGTACTAACTTTAGTACTGCTCCAACTTAACTTAGTACTACCTAGACTTAACTTAGGCCCGCTAGAACTAACTACTACAACCAGATTAACTGTATACTACTCAGTATTAATCTATTACCAATCTATTTCCCAACAATCCTCCCCGTAACTTGATCTTCACTTGTGAACTTCAAGTTCCCTTCAAGTGTCTTCAATTTTAGCTTCCTGAGGATGTTGTAAATAAAACTCTTCGAATTATTCTTGAACTGCAATTCTTCAAACCATCTCTTTTTGATCTTTGCAGCAACTATTCTTCAAAGCTTTTCAGTAACCCTTCACATTGACTATAATGTACATCAAAATCATATAAGTTTCAGACTATTTTCTCATCACTTACCCAGGTGTGTTAAACTCCTGTGAGAGGTGAATCATAATCTTTAAATGGATTTGGATGTCTCTTCACCATTAGCCCATTTACTCTAGAAGTAGTCAGTCCTTTGGCCACCAGAAAGGTGCATGTCCATGGTTGACTGAAAACCATTTCAACTCTCAGTACATGAAACATTGGTGAGTTGAATACCATATGGTTTTTGGCAAACCATTATAGCCATAAACGGATTTGATAAGATATGCCATTAACCTGTAGGCCGTTTGCTTAGGGCTAGTCAATCCTTTGACACCTAGAAAAGGTAAATTTCATGGTGGATTGATTACCATGTCAACTCTTTGTACATGAAACTTGGTGAGTTGACGTACCATCCACTTTATTGGTAAAGTGTCAACCATCTAATATGGATTTGTAATTTGGTCTTTACCATAAGTCCATACTCCTCATGGACTATTTATGGTTTTTCCACAGCCTTTACCACAAGCAATAAACTGTGGGCTAGCCATCTCTTTACTAACCAGATAGGTGAGATGAAAACCAACATTTTTTGGCAAATTGTCACCATTAACGGATTTTTGAGAAGTACTTTAACCAAGAGCCGTTTGCTCCTGGAACTAGCCCGTCCATTATGTCTGATAGACATGGTGAACGATAACCATTGTGTGTTAAGAGCATAGCACTCCCAACCCAAGAGTTATGTTCTCCTCATCTCCATTCTAGATATCTTAATTTATTACTTCCTAATGCCACTTTATCTCTATCATTTTCAAAAGTTTGTAGCCAATCCTCATCTGGTATTTCCCTCCTTGAAGAGCTTAATTATCAAGCATAGCCCGCTTTGCAACCTCAGAGATAAAGGAATATTATCCTTTCAATCAACAAAAAATATCTGATGACCTCCCAGTTTAAGCAATGAACTCTGCAAGTACTTAATATCTCCAACATATGATTTTCTTCGTTGACCTAATAAAACCTCCAAATAGGATATGTACTAAGGGGCATCTTCAAACATATTCCTTGAAATATTTTCCAAAGTTAACCTTCTCAAGAGCTCATCCTCTGGTCCATTCATGACCATATCTATCACTGACAATCCCCTATATAATTTCATAAGATTCATCCACTGGTTATGTCCTTCAGCAATAGCACTAAAATTTATATACACTAAATCAGTTAATCTATCCCTTACCATTTGGTCCAAAAACCTCCTTTCCTTGCTTGATGATTCCTTATAAGTAGCTATACCTTGGGGGTTTTAATAACACAGGAAAACAGATTAATAGGAATATTAGTACCGGAAATAGGATCAAGCACTTTACTAGCTTCAGATTCATCCTCATCGGCTTGTCATAATGTAATCCTTCCTAGCTATCTATTTCCCCTCCACTATTTTCCCAGTCTTCTTGGTAGACTCATCGTCTTTTTTGCTTCATCACTCTTTAGGTCTTTTTTGAAGTCATTGTATGAAGTTTCCTTCCTAAATCTTTTCAGGCTATCTTTTGTAGCTATCAAAGTTATAAGGTGCAAAAAGATTCAACCTTGCTTTCATCAATTCACCAGCTTACAAATTCTTTCTTTTACTTCTCAAACCTTAAATTCTTCAGCTGAGACGAGCTTCCATGTCCCTGATTCTTCAAGTAATTCACATATATGTTCTCACGTGATTGGGTCATGGCTTATTTCTGTTTAGCTCTTGCTCTTTCCTCTGCAAAGTGTTTCTTCCTTAGATTTACTATGTTCAAACCATCTTTCATATGTCAAATCTTCATCCATTGTAAGCCACTTCCTACACACTCTTTGACAACTCCTGCATTAGCTTCAAATCTATTTTTTTCCTCTAATAAGATCCCAATCTTCATCTGTGTAATGTTGAGCTTCAAATTAAACTTGAAATCTTCTATGCTTTTGTTGCTCATTTAATTCTTCTTCTTCTGCAAGTCTTTGTGCTAAGAAAGAATCCGAGTGTACTTGTTTAAGAGACCTCTCTTCTTTCTTTCCTCCAAAGTATCCAATCTGATAGCTCAGCAAGACTAGCTTCTCCTGTAGAATTTGTTTTCCCTTAAGCTTCTTAGAGCTTCTTCAGTGATCATAGGAGCTTTTCCTTCTCATTGGCACTTTAATCAGGGGAAGGAATAGACTTTTTAATACTGTCAGTACTAACTTGTCCACTAACAGTACTAACTTTAATACTGCCAGTATTAACTCCTTCAGCATACCCAGTACTAACTTCTTCTTGAAAATCCAAGCTAGTGACAACCTTCTTTCCCTTAGTCTCTTTCCTTCTCTTATACCTCCTTCCCTTATCTATTGACTTTGGCTTTTGAGAAGTAACCCTGGAGAGAGTTTTAGCTGCTTCTAATGTAGTAGGACAGTAGTCTTAGAAGGAGTAACCAGCCCTTGTACCAAAGAAACTAGAGGATCATCTTGACTTTTCCTCCCCTGAGCCTCAGGTTCTTCCTCTTCAGAGTCTGATAAGACCACATTTCTCCTTTTCAAAATACCTTCCAGCTTCTTCACCTTCTTGACCAACTTCACAATAGCACTCCCCATTGTCAGCTTGGTTTGCTTGAGATCCTTTTCCCCTAACTATCAAGCTGTCATTAATTGAGGAACTAATTGAAGCAAATCATCCACAGTCATCTGTCCTTGGGCATGCTCTTGTGGGGGTGAGAAGTGTTGGTGTGCAGGGGATGGTTCCTCAAAAGTGTGCTCCATAGGTTCAGGGTCAGTTTCAGGGATAGGTGTAGGTGTAGATGCAGGGATAGGAGCAGTAATAAGGGAAGATGTAGATGGTACTCAGGAAGTATGGATGATGATGGTTGAGATGAGCCCACATCAGGATGTTTCGCCAGACCTGCACTTGGATTAGTAGTAGCAACAAGCAGCATAGCCGGCAACAAAGGTCTTGGTGCCCTTCTAAAACCCCTTTTCATATTCCCAAAAATCTTTTTGGTCAGGGTCACAGCCAGATAAGGGTGTTATGAGATTTTCCGTTTGAATATCCAAAATCAGTTGCAAAAAAAACGAGGATACATCAAAAACTTTGTTTTGCTTTTCAAGTTTGCCACCATGCCATCAAAAATTTGTTTTGAAAAATTATAAACTTTGCCAGTGGAAAGACAAATCAAAGCAATAGCGATATTGCTACCAAATTGATCCCATCCACCACTTTTAGAGCATAAACAATGCAAAATATGGTTGACGAAAAATCTCCATTGGGGTATGAAAAAGCTTTTCCAAAAAGTAAAAGATCCGTCAGTAGGATACCCCATATGCCCCATCCCCTCAAAAATCTCATTGTTTGGCAACATTGTAATCCCTGAAGCATCTTCTAATTGAAGCTTATTTCTAATAGATGCTCAGTATTGTATACCACAATGGGTTATATAGATTGCGTGGTAATATTCAGAGTCCCCATCAAGCAAGAGTTTGGCAGTAGCCCCCCCCCAGTCTGCCAAAACTGGTTTGGAACTAGGGAAACATAGATAGTAGGATTAGAAGTTTAAAGCATACCTAAGGTTGGAACCTCTTAGAAAATCCACTATCTCGCATACCCTGCACTTTCGTCAGGCTTGCGCAAAAATCCCACTTGATTGTGTTTGTCACAATATTTTAATTGAGCCATGATTCGAACATAGCAATAAAAGGTATGAATGGTGTACTGAAAATTTAACTGGGTATTTTATGATGAATGAGTGTGTTATAGATGCGGGTAAGCAAACAATAAACTAATTCGTTATAAAAATAAAAGAAGGATTTTTTACTTTGCGAAGATGAGATAGCAATAAAAAGATAAGTATGAAAGAGAAATCAAACTTTCTCTATATATAGCTTCTCTGTTAACGACAATAGCGCCGTAAAAATCTGTAACGGTAACATTTAAAGGCAGTGATTAAAAACAGATAAAAGTCAATTTTTTTTTATTCCTTTCCGGCAACCACAGCACTAACAATAACCTACCATTATTAAAATTTACACTACCAGACTTAACTTTGGTCAACCAGAATTAATTATGTTACAACCTGAATTAACTCTTTTTCAACCAGAATTAATATTTAACTGAAAGACATTTACAAACAAAGAACCTTTCACGACATGCCTTACATCTGCAAATCCGTGCTATTCCTGCAAGAATTAGTCTAAAACAAAAAAACATGTTGCAGGAGTTTGTATAGACAGAATTAACTTAACTAACTACCCGAATTAATACTACTAACTACCAGTATTAATGCTACTTAAGCCAGAATTTAGTTAAACTAACTACTAAAATTATACAAACTAACAATTAAGCCTCCCCTTAAATGTATCTATGGGTTTATCATACCAATACTTAACCACTAAGTTAAAGAAATCCGGTCCATACATAAAGGTTTAGTCCAATAGGTTACATCTACATTTAAGTCTATGTGAATTTTCTCCACACTAATGAGCTTCTTTCCATAACAAGTCTCTTATAAAATGTGGCGTATCTCGAGTGCTTTGTCAGGAATGAAATACACCTATGGGTTTCTTCACAAGCAAAATTGTACTTTCATTGTCAAAGTGGATTTTGGTATTCATGAAATTGAACCATATCCCGCAGTTGAATTTGTGAAACCACAATACTTGTCCACAAACAATTTGCAGCAGCTACATATTCAGCTTCATTGGTAGAAAAGTACCACAATGGTCCCTGTTTCTTCCCTTTCTTTCACTTGCATGCCATGAATAAGTCCTTTGACCAAGAAATCGACAACGTCACTGTAGAGGATTTCCTTTCTGTCAAGGTTTGGCACTCCATCATAAAAAAGTCACTGTCAGAGAATGGCTTCTTTCTTCTCTAGGCCAAAGAGCGATTCTCCTTAGGAGAAACCATAAGCCCAAATGTGGGGTATGCCCCTAAGGTACTTAAAGATTCATCTTCATAGCATTAAGATGTAAAGTCAATGGGAGTGAACCTGAAAATGAGAACAAACACTGCATACATTATATTAGGCCAAGAGGTAGATTAAATAAACATGAGGGACCTATCATGATTTTGTATAAGTGTAACATCACGTCAATAGCTCTTTCCTCATCTTTTGTCAGATGCCAACTTTGGCTCCATGGTTGTTATTGCAGTTTTCACATTATACAAGATCAAGTTTTCTTAGTATACTCAGCTAAATACTTTGTCTTGAGAGATGAAAGATTCCTTATCCTTGTTCGTTTGACTTGTAAATCCTAAGAAAATGTGAGTTCTTTTCTTTCTTCATTCTCTCGTCCCATAAACTCAACTGAAAATCTGTTCTTTTCATAAGGCTTCGAAAACTCATCACAAACCATGACTTTTTAGTAATCCAAAAATAATATCATCAACAATGCGCACTTGAACCATCATGAATTATCCTTACTGTCCCTTTTAATAAAAAAAGTCATGTCAAATCGTAACACCTCATAGTATCCATGCTTCTCTAGGAATGATGATAGAGTAGCATACCAAGCTCTAGGACTTGATGCAGTCCATAACAAAGCATTGACCACCCTATAAACCTTCTTAGGTGAGATCCAGGATCAACAAAGCCATGAGGAGTGCCAATGACCTAAACCTCTTCAACTATATTCATATAGAAAGGCACTTTTTTACAATCCATATTTGGTATACTAGAAACCTCATAAATAAGACAAAGGCTGAAAAATAACCTGATAGCTTCTAATTCTTGGCACAGGAGCAAAAACCTCATCAACGTCAATACCTTCTTCATGCGTGTACGCCCATGATCCACCAATCTTGCCTTATTTTCTCACAACCACTCCACTTTCATCTCTTTTATTTTTGTAGACCCCCATATTGTACCAATTACCTTCATTGCCGTGAGGTAGATTCTAACCAGAACCCATACCTGTTCAAGCTTAAACCTGTAACAACAACTCCTCTTGCATTGGCATGAACCCAACCTGTCACCTTGTCGGAGCTTCAAGAAATCTTTTAAGGTTCCTTCCAGAGATTAGAAAACCAAGCAAACAAACAATTGTTGTTGATATTTGTGATTGTTTCTTTTCTCGTTTGCTGCTTTTTGAAATATAAGCTAAATAGAGCATGAGCACCTGATTATTATATGTTGCCATTTATTTGCTTCTAGTTTGCACCAGCTGCCTTAGAATCACCAAGGATTTTGACTTTTTGGGTGAATAATTGTGAATCCTAAGATTAGGAGTAGGAACAGACTTCAATATCTAATTGGTAAACTGTTGAAGACATTATCACGAATCACCCTCTTTAATATCATAAGATGCTTCAACAAAAATACACCTGTCCTCAGACTTGTGAAAAATTTCAGTCTCCTTGCATAGGTAATTTATCAGGAACAAACCTACCAGTATTAACTGCACTCACTACCAGTATTAAACCTTAAGAATACTGGTAGAGTTTGTTTTCAATTACTGTCCCTAAATGCTTTAGATAGCAATTTCTTCCAACTCGTCCATTCTAAAAATCTAGAATCTTTAGGATTACCTTTCTGAAGGGTCCAGTAGAAGAGGTCTCCTTCTCCTATTGAGGTTCTCTTAATATCTCATCTTTCTTTGAATGTGTGGAAGGTGTCCTTGATTCAACTTTTTCTTCTGTATTCTTAACAGCTGAAGGCACAACAATAAGCTCTACCAAAATTAAAAGTTAAAAATAAAAAATAAAAATAAAAAAAAATAAAACATAAAACCATATACAAAAAATCTTTTGGCATGTAGTCTATGTTTTCATATCTATTTTCCCTCAAAAGCAATAGCATTAGGAGTTCTTGTAAAGTACCTGCACTGTTTTGATACTTCTGAAGTACCTGCATGGGGTTAGCTGATTATCTCCAAAGATACAGGAATATAATTCAAAGAATCATTAAGATATCAATATCAACATCCCATCTATACCCTACTTCCTTTGACATTGGATATTTTTCTTCAAGAAAATTGACATTCAGATTTAAACTTTCTACTCTTTGGTTACTAATTATAAAACCCTATATGCTATTGCTATTTAGTGAGTAACCAACTAAGTATCCCTCCATCGATTTTCCATCCATCCAAACTTGTTCCCAGCACACTAAGAGTATCTAAAATGTGTAACATGACACCCAAAAGGTCTTATGTAGCGTAATAATTTGTTTGTGGCCACACTAAAGCTCAATAAGGAGTTTTGTTTTGAGGGTTTATGTCACGTCTTACCCTATTAAAAATATAGCAAGCAGTACTAACTGCTTCTGCCCAAAAAGTAGTTGGTAAGAGTGAGTCTGCTAGCATTGTCCTAGCAGCCTTAATTAGGGTCCTGTTCATTCTTTCAGCAACTCCATTCTGTGTGAAATTCTGGCATGCTATACTCATGTTTTATTCCCTTGTTTCCATAAAATTCAGCATATCTATATTGTTCTAAAATTGCAGTGCCATTATCTGATCTAATGATTTTAAAGTCTATGACTAAGTGGTTTTCCCCAATCTGCCAAATTGAATTTCTGAAGAATGCCACCTATTTCATTCTTAGAGGCCAAAAAAGAATACCCAACTAAATCTGGTTACAAAATCAAACAGTAATTACAAGGCCCATAACTTGGCATGATAAATGCTTTTTATCATAAGTAGGACCAAAATAGATTCCATATGCAAGTTTTGTAATGGCACAATGATTAATCTTTCCTAAATAGCCTTAACCAGGAGGCCTTGTGTTGTTTACCTTTATGGTAGGCAACACATGTATGGTCATTTCTGAAAACCTTGGAAGGTAGACCTCTTACAAGGTTTCCCTTTACAAGTTTGTTTAGGTTTTTAAAATAAATCATGACCTAACCATCAGTGCCACAAATTAGATTCCATACAGATGTGGTCTTTAGCAATCAAAGCGCAGGCAAAACCTGTTTCAAGAGGATAGTGTCCTGTCATATCAAAACTGTACTATTAATATGGTCTAAAGGTGAACCTATAGAAAGGTAACTGAATCACATCAGGACATCAGTAAAGTCATAAGACACAACAGATACATGATTTATCTGGATACAGATATATTCGGAAGTATAAAAAAAAATACCTAAGTAATTCTGGCATGTACTGGAAAGATAGTACTAGGTAGAGTAGCAGTACTATACTTAGTACTGTCTTATTTAGTTTTAAGTCTGGGTATTTAGGTTAAGTCATGTTTATGTTAACATAGTTAGCAATTGATATCTTAGAGATATCTTAGGAAAGGAAATGCAATTACCTTTCACCACCGCTTTGTAAAGCCTTCCTCTAAAGGGTATTCCTGGTGTATAAAAGAACCTACGGCATAGAGATGAAGATATATCGAAAAGAAGCATTGAAGCTATAATTTAGAAATCAATAGCACAGTTAATATAATATTATTGTGATCTTCTTAAATTCTTGTGTTAAGATTCATGCAATAACACTTGATATTCATAGTCAGTGTCTCTCACATAGTTTGATTTGGCTCTATTCAAGTATAACTATTTTCTTACAAAGGCAATAAAATCCCAAAACCAAGGTACCACAAGTTGGTATCAGAGCCTATAAGAGGGGACTATCTGCGTAAGAAGAATCACACTAGAACCTACAAACAAACACTCTCCACAATTCTTTACAAAATGTCTCAACCTGCGAATGATGAGATCTCACAACATCTCAGTAGAATGATGAAGTCATCAAACCATGAAGATGCATGCAGACACATGGAGCTTGCACCAAAAAACAACAACAACAAGGATGATACCTCAAACAAAACTTGCTATCTCAAAATACAAACCTCCCCAATTCTGAAGAAGAAGGAGTAATGATATATTGGCTATGGAGATGGAGCAATAACCTGAGTACAATTGACAATTGATGTTTGGAAAGGTAATCAGAATGGAAACTCCAAGACAGAGAATTATCAACTGGAAATGGATGGATTATTCGAATACTTCCTCCACCAGTAACTGCTGTCATAAGAAATACAAGCTGTTGAAAAGGAAAAGAAAGTCTAAGAGTATCCTTGTTGATGACCATGTAGTCCCAAGGAACATACTGAGAATCTTTTCATGGAAATGGAATGATGCAAAAGAAATCTGGGGAACCATCAAAAACTAGGTATTGGTAGGTAATGCAAATTTCCAAGTAAAATGCAGAAAGAACTGTATTTCCACCAAAAAAACAGTTTGAAGCATTTACAATATCCAGTTCAGAAGGGTTAGAAAAAGGGATAAGACGAAGATTCCAACAATTACTTTCATCAGTTGAAGCTCATGTGCTGAAGTATCAACTGAGGTATGCAATCATAAGTTTTCCATCAGGATCTGTTGTCCCCAGCATGGACCAAATCTGCTGTCAATGACTATGAGAACAAATGAAACCCAAAGTTGATACTTTATCTATTGATGATTTGTACAATAACCTTAGGGTTTTTGAGCAAGAAATACAAGGTGCCTCAAAAACAACTTCAAGTGCTCAAAAATGTGCTTTGATTTCACAAAGCAAAAGCATCAACTGATAAGGTTAAATCTGGTTTTACTCCTGGTGCCCAACAGTACTTGCACATCCTTCTATCTTCTTCAACCATATTCCCTAAAAAAGACGTTCCTTTTTTCATGGGTTTTTGCTGATGAAGTTATTTATTCCCCTCTTTGCTAAACAATCAGAAAGACTGGGACTTTGCTTCATGAAGACCTGGAACAAATTGAGACTTGGACATTGAAGAGAAGGACATAAACTGGCAAGAAAGCAAGATGCAATCTATTCGAATGAAGGAAGTATCTATAATAAAAACAGAAGGAAGTCAGAGGATGGAAACAGCAAAACCTGTTGGTTTTGACGAAAAAGAAGCTTGAATTCTTCAATCAATTGTCACAACACCTGTCACTTTCTTAGGAATGACAGCAAAAGGACCACAAGAATGGAAAGAATAGGAGAGACTCCATTTTACAACACCAAGAAGCTGGGAAAGCAAAAGAAGAATCAGATAGGGCTTGCTGACAATGGATGATGGTATTGTCAATTGGTGGAAACATACTGAAGATGAAGGTAGACAAATCATCACTCATTGGCTATCAGTTCTATAAGAGAGGTATCAATAGTACGAAAAAATTCATTAATTCATATATGAGCTTAACTCACTGTGTGAATGAACAAAAGCATCATTTAGATGAAAAAGAAGTAACAATTACATTGCCTATAGTCAAGCGTGTTAAGAAACTAGAAGCTCAACTTGGTCATTTATTCTCAAAACAGCAACTTTCTTCTCAAAAAGAAAAGCTTACATTTCAGGCAAATGAAATATATGAAAAAGAGAAAAGCGTAAAAATAAGTAGAAATGGAATGAAGCTGTAAAAAGAAAAAGGAACAATTACAGACAAACCTTAGATTCATAGGAAAAGATTCTTCCAAGAATCTTTGGAATTATATTAATTCTGGCATGAGGTTCAAATAGTAAAGTTGGCTTAAGGGGTTTGAAAAACAATCCAAAAAACAAACAATGAGGTTTTAAGTTCATGAAGAAGAAATGAATTTTTCTGTGTTTTTAATTGTTCAGAGAGACCTCAGATTGGAAAATCCTTTTGGTATAGTAGATTTATAAAAACTGACTTAATTTTAAAGGTGTCCACATCCTTTAAGTGGAGATATACTCCTAACACCACAAGAAGAAATTGATGAGATCTTTGTAATGTTTTCGGTAAAAAAAAGGACCCCAAGAGCCTGAACCCAGTGTATCAGATGATAGATCTAGTGAATATTCTACCTGTCAATCTAATGACAGTGCAGGATCTATTGGAACTTCCTCTGAACATTCTGTTGATCCTGAATCTGAGATTTCAAGAGTACCTTTAGAAGTGTATGTGTCTCCACGCTATAACAACAAAAGAAAAAGGGTTTGTCAGCTTCCAAAATCAAAAGAGGTTGAACCTAGTTGTGTCTCACATATAAAAACTCCTAGGCAACCATTCAAAGGATCAAGAAACACCTAAAGTTAACAGGAAGAATTGGAATGCTATGATGGAAAGAGAACTAGGGGAAGGTTACTCTTTCACAAAGAAGAAATGTTTTGTTTGTGGTAGTCTAAGTCATTTGATTAAAGACTGTGACTATTATGAAAAGAAAAATGGCCAAAAGAAGGCCGAGGATTAAGAACACAAAATGGTTTGCAATAGCTGGTAACAAGAATGACAAAACCATATGGACTAATACCAACAAGAGTTTAACAATGCTAATCAATTTGTTCCTATCCAGTACCAACTTAATACTGGTAGGCCAAACATTAATTCTGTTAGGATCACATATAATACTGGGTATGACAAAAATTAATACTTTTAGGCCCTAAGATAATACTATTAAAACTAATGTTAATACTGTTAACTGATTATGAATACTATATGTTGATGCGGAATCTCAACACAAGTACTAAGAAAAACAATGTATAACTAAATAACAACTTCTATTAATCTGCTTTTTAACACTTTACAGATTACTAACTATTTGTACTGTCAGTACTAACTTACTAAAAAATAAATCCTAACAAAATGTCTCATTCTCATGCTGTAAAGGGAAATTGGGGATCTGTTGTTAAGACCTCAGCAGGTTATAATTGGAGGAACTCAAACTCCAATTGTGACAGTAGACCAACTTTTATTAGAACTGTAAATGCTAAAGGTCCACAAGGCAGACCCAAGCCGGAAAAGGCCTGGGTCCCTAAGAGAAACTAATTTTCTCTCTTTCATGTGCAGGATCATCCACTGAAGAACATGGTAGATAGAGGTATATTTGATAGTGGATGCTCAGGGCACATGATAGGTAACAAGGATCAACTGGAGGATTTTGAAGAAATTAATTGGGGATCTGTTACCTTTGGAGGTAGCAAAGGCTACATATCTGGTAAAGGAAAAATAAGAGTTGGTAATTTAGATTTTGACAGTGTGTCTTTTGTAAAAGAATTAGGGCATTTTAACCTTTTCTCTATATCACAAATATGTGATAAGCAGCATAAGGTTCTTTTTACTGAAACTGAATATATTGTTGTGTCTTCTGACTTTAAGATGCCTGATGAAAATCAGATACTTTTAAAGGTCCCTAGACATCACAATATGTATAATTTTGACATGAAGACACCTTCTCATGCAAAAGGTTTTGCCTGTTTGATTGCTAAAGCCACATCTGATGAATCTAAATTGTGGCATAGAAGGTTAGGTCATATCAATTTTAAAAATCTAAAAAAACTTGTGAAGGGAAACATTGTAAGAGGTCTACCTTCCAAGGTTTTTAAAAATGACCATACATGTGTTGCCTGCCATAAAGGTAAACAACACAGGGCCTCTTGCAAGGCCAAATTAGAAAGATTAATCACTGAACAAGGGAATAAAACAAGAGTATAGCAATGCCAGAACTCCATAATAGAATGGAGTTGCTGAAAGAATGAACAGGACCCTAATTGAGGCTGCTAGAACTATGCTAGCAGACTCACTCTTACCAACCACTTTTTGGGCAGAAGCAGTTAGTACTGCTTGCTATATTTTTAATAGGGTAAGAGTGACTAAACCTCAAAACAAAACTCCATATGAGCTTTTGTTTGGCCACAAACCAATTATTAGCTACATAAGACCTTTTGGGTGTCATGTTACCATTCTAGATACTCTTAGTGTGCTTGGTAAGTTTGATGGCAAATCTGATGAAGGATTCGTAGTTGGTTACTCACTAAATAGCAAAGCCTAAAGGGTTTATTATTTAGTAACCAAAAGAGTAGAAGTAAATCTGCATGTTAATTTTCTTGAAGATAAACCCAATGTCAAAGGAGTAGGATATAGATGGATGTTTGATATTGACTATCTTACTGATTCTATGAACTATATACTTGTATCCTTGGAGAATCAAGCTAACCCACGTGCAGGTACTTCAGAGAAAACTAACAATGCAGGTACTTCACAAACTCCAAAGTCTAATGCTTATGAGGAAAAAGATGAGGATGTAGAACTTATTGTTGTACCTTCAGCTGTAATGATTCCTGAAGAAATAGTTGACTCAAGGACATCTTCCATAAAGTCAAAGAAAGAGAAGATCTTGACATACCCTCAGCAAGAGGAGAAGGTTTCCTCAATTGATACTTTAGAAGATAATTGACCCGCGCAAACTCACCCCTTAAAACCTATCTATATATGATATAAATACACCAAGGGACGAAATCACGCGAGAGCAAAACAACACTACCAGTACTCCTTCAGTTAATACTGGTAGTCAAATAGTTAATACTGGTAGGCTTGATCATGATGATTCACTTATGCCAGAGCTCGAAATCTTTCACAAGCCTGAGACATGGATTTTTGATGAGGCATCTTATGATGAGGAGGGTGTGATAACTGACTTCAACAGTCTTCCTACAGAAATTGAAGTCAGTCCTACTCCTACACTTAGGATTCATAGTATTCACCCAAAAAGTCAAATACTTGGTGATCCTAAGTCAGCTGTGCAAACTAGGAGCAAAGTGCAGAACAAATCAGGAGCTCATGCTCTTCTCAGTCATATTCAAAAGCAGCAAAGAAACAATCACAAAGATCAACAGCATTGTTTGTTTGCCTGCTTTCTATCTCAGGAGGAACCTAAGAAGATTGCTGAAGCTCTACAAGATGACAGTTGGGTTCAAGCCATGCAAGAAGAACTGTTACAGTTCAAGCTACAACAAGTATGGGTTCTTGTAGATCTACCTCATGGAATGAAGGTGATTGGCACCAAGTGGGTCTACAGAAATAAAAGAGATGAAAGAGGTGTGGTTGTGAGGTAAAAAAGGCAAGACTGTGGCCCAAGGGTACACACAGGAAGAAGGTATTGACTATGATGAGGTTTTTGCTCCTGTGGCAAGAATAGAAGCTATTAGGTTATTTTTAGCCTTTGCCTACAATAATGGGTTCAAAGCATACCAAATAGATGTCAAAAGTGCCATCTGAATGGCACTATAGAAGAAGAGGTTTATGTCTCACAACCAACTGGTTTTATTGATCCTTGATCATCTACAAAGGTTTACAAGGTGTGTCAAAGCTTTGTATGGACAGCACAAGCCCCTATGAGCTTGGTATGCTACTTTATCATCACATTCTAGAGAAGCATAGATACAAGAAGGGCGACAATTGACAGAGACTTAATTCATTAAAAGAGACAAAAAGGATATCATGCTGGTTCATGTGTATGTGATGATAATCCTTTTTGGTTCTACCAACAAGTCTTGGTGTGATGAAGTTTGAAGCCTTAATGAAGGAGCATATTTCATATAGAGTTCCATGGGTGAACTCACATCTTTCTTAGGTCTACAAGTCAAGCAGAACAAGGGAGGAATCTTCATATCCAGGAAAAAAATTTAAAAAAAAAGTTAAAGTAGCTTTTTGTTGTAATGTACAACTTGTACAGATCTATGATAGGTTCCCTCATGTACTTAACTGCTTCTAGACCTGATATTATGTATGCAGTATGTGTTTGTTACCACGTTTTCAGTAACTCCAAGAGATATCTTCATCTCAATGTTGTACAAAGAGAATCTCAAGTATCTCAAGGGCAACCAAACTTGGGCTTGAGGTTATCCTTGGGAATCACCTATTTGACTTGGAAACATTCCCTGATAGTGACAGTTGGGTGCCAACCTAGATAGGAAAACCACACAGGTGGTTTGTCAATTTCTTGGACAAAGACTTATCTCATGGCAAGTAAGAAACAGATAAATGTGGCCACTTACAACAACTGAGCTGAATATGTACTACTTCAAATTGCTGTGGACAAGTAATATGAGGGTTCAAAAATCAATGCTGGACATGGTTTCAATTTCAAAAATAACCAAAATCCACATGATAATGAAAGCACAATCTGCCTTGTGAAGAACCATGGTATATCACTCCAATAGCAAAGCCCATCGTGAGTTCGTCACCACTCATAACAGATTGATATAGAAGAAGCTCATAAGTGTGGAGAAAAATTCACACAGACTTAAATGTAGCAGACTTGTTGACCAACACTGTTTGATGGACCACGGTTTATAGTACTTGGTGGTTAGCATTGGTAATATCAACCCATAACAACATATTAAAGGGAGGCTTAGGTTGTATAGTTTGTTTAAATTCTGGTAGCTAATATCATTAATACTGTTAGTTGTTTTCTATTAAAACGGTAGTTATGACATATGTAATACTGGTAGTTAAGTAAGTTAATTCGGTTAGTTAAAGTTTTATCTTTTTAATACTGGTAAAAGTTATGTCCTATTAATACTGGTAGTTAAGAGAGTTAATTCGGTAGTTAGTTGTTTTATTAAATTCTGTCTATAACAATCTTCTTGCAGGTAAGTTTTTCTTTGATTAGACTAATCATTGCAGGCATAGCAAGGATTGGCAATGAAACGGCAAGAGTAATAAGGTTTTAGCTTTTGTAAATTCTTAGTACATACTTAATTCTGGTTGACAAAGAATTAATTCGGGTTGACTCTTAATTAATTTTGGTTGACCAAAATTAAGTCTGGTAGTGTAATTGTTAATACTGGTAGGTTATTGTTAATGCTGGTTGCGGGAAATTTGACTTTCTTCTGTTTCATCATTGTTTAAATGTTACTGTTAGAGATTTTTACGGCGCAATAGTCGTACAACAGAGAAGCTATATATAGATAAAGTTTGATTTCTCTTTCATACTTTTCTTTTTATTGCTATCTCCTTTTTGCAAAGTAAACATTTCCTTTATAACAAAAATAGTCAAGAGTTCTATTACCAGCATCTACAATTTCTATTGCATCAAAACCCATATACATTGCTACGAGTGTCAAATGGCTCAATTAAAGTATTGTGACAAACACAATCAAGTGGGGTTTTTGCGCAAGCCTGACGAAAGCGCAGGGTTTGCTGAGATAGTGGATTTTCTTCGAGGTTCCAACCTCAGGTAGCCTTAACTACTTACTCCAACTATCTAAATATTCCCTTTTCAAATAGTTTTGGCAGACTGCAACTGCCAATACTAACGTTGATGGGACTCTAGAAATAAAGGCAACAATTGATACTATAAGGTACACAATCTCTGAGGCGTCAATTAGGGATTCACTTCAATTAGAAGACGCCACAGGAATTACAATGTTGCCAAATGATGACCTTTTTGAGGGAATGGGGCAAATAGGGTATCCAACTGATGGAACCTTATTACTTTTTGGAAAAGTTCTTACACACCCTAATGGAGATATTTAGGTCCCACCACTTTGGTACTGTATAAGCTCGCAAAGTGGTGGATGGGATCAATTCGGTAGCAATATTGCTACTGCCTTTGGATCTGTCTATCCACGGTAGAGTTTATAATTTTTCAAAACTCATTTTGATTGTATGGTGCAAATATTGAAAATGAAAACAAAGTTTTATGATGTATCCTCGATTTCTGCCAATGATCTTAAATATTCAACGGAAAAAACACTTTATCTAGCTGTGAGCCTTGACAAAAAGATCTTTGGTAAATGAAAAGAGGTTTACGAGGGGCACCAAGCCCCTTTATTTGCCTTCTATGTTACTTGTATCTACTAACCCAATTGCAGGACAAAACATTCCAGTTATGGCTCAAACCCCTCCCAACCACATCATCAACACCTCTAATGTACAATCTCAACCATCACACCCACACCACCACTATTCCATACACCTACACCCTAACCACACCTATCCCTACACCACCACCTATCCCTACACCACCACCTATCCCTACACCTATACCAATACCTGACACTGAACCTACACCATTTAAGCACATCTATGAGGAGCCATCTCCTGTCCACCAACACTTCTCACCCCCACAAGAACAGGCTCCAAGCCAAATGTCTATGGATGATTACAATTATTCTAACTTTATCTTAACCTGCACCACCTACACCTATTGCTGAAACTACCAATGCATCCCCTCACCTACACCTTCACCTGCACGTTAACCAATGGAGCATACCTTTGAACACCCATCAACTGACCAACACCTATCTACACCTAGCCAAGAAGTTACTACTTCCCAGTTAATTGCACTGATTGATGACTTGGAGAAGCAGCTCAAGGAAACCAAATAGACCTTTGGGAAGGCTATCCTCACTTTGGTGGAAAGAGTAAAGATTTTGGAGGTTGCTTTGAAGAGAAATACCAAGAGGATTCTTTTGTTTGATTCTGAAGAGGAAGAAACAAAGGCTCAGGGGAGGAAGTTTCATGATTTATATCCTCTAGTTTCTTTGTTACAAGAGCTTGTTACTCCCTCAAAGACTCCCTCAAAGACTCCCTCAAAGACTCCCTCAAAGACTGTCAATACTTTAGGAGAGGAACAAGTTGAAGACATAAGCCCTACAACTTTAGAAGCTGGTGCAATCTTAACAAAAGTTAAAAAGATCAAGTCAGTTGATAAAGGAAAGAGATACAAGAGAAGGAAGAGTTCAAAAGAATCTGTTGGTGCTGGTTTGGACTTTGAAGAGGTTAAGTCTGCTTTTGAAGAAGTTAATACTGGTGGCATTAAAGTTAGTGCTAGTATTAAAGAGGTTAATATTGGCAGTTTGGATGTTAATACTGGCAATGATCAAGTTACTACTGATAGCATAAGAGTCTTAGTACCTTCTCCAGACAAAGGTAGAAGAGAAGGAAAGGCTCCTATGACAGAAGAAGAAGAGACTCAAGCTTCTAGAAAGACAAAAGAGCAAATTCTTCAAGAAGAAGCAGGACTTGCTGAAGCTATCAGATTAGATGCTTTAGAAAAAGCTTTAGAAAAGGAAGAAGTGGCCAAACAAGTTCATTTAGATTTACTTCTAGCTCAAAGGTTGGCTGAAGAGCAAGAATTAACAGAGGAACAAAAGAAAAGGAAGGCTCAAGTTCAGTTTGAAGCTCAATCTTATACTGAAGAAGATTGGGATACTATTAGAGCAAAGCTTGAAGCAAATGCAGAATTGAAGGAGAGTGTGCTTGGAAAGGATCTTACTATTGAAGATTATGGAAAAAGGATGGTAGAGTTGGTAAATCAAAGAAGAAAACACTTTGCAGAAAGAGCTAGAGCAAAAAGGAATAAGCCTATGACGCAAACACAGCTCAGGAACTATATGTCAAACTTTCTAAAGAATCAAGGGACATAGAAGTTGACTCAATTAAAGAAGTTGAATTTCAAAGAAGTGAAACCAGAATTTGAAAAATTGGCTAAGCAATTGGATACCTATGTCCCCATGAACTTTGAAGCAACAAAGGAAAGTTTGAAGAGATTTGGTGAAGAGCTTCAAACTAAAACTACAATGAAGCTAAAGTTTGATGATGAAGGTACTCAACCAACAGAGGAGAAGATTGAAGAAGACAAAGATGTGAAGTCAACCAAGAAGACTGGAAAGAGGAGAAAACATATATCAAGGAAAGGATTCCATACAGACCTTGATAGGGATGAATCTAAAGATTCAGATGAAGCTAATGAAAAAGATGATTCTACTTCAGAGCTATACAGGATTGTCATGAAGAAACATGGTATGAATGAGCCAGAGGATGAATTTGAAAAGGTACTTTGGGAATACTTGAAGAACATGTTTGAAGAACCCCTTAGTACAGATTCAATTTGGAGTTTGCCAGGTCAACAAAGGATAATTTGTTGGAGATACTATGATGCTTGCAGAGTACATTGTTTGAACTTGGAGTCTGCAGATGTTTATATGCTAATAGAGAGAAAGTATCCTTTGTCTGCTGAAGTATGCAAAGCTATGTTGGACAAGAAACTTCAAGGAGGAAAACCAGATGAGGATTGTTATAAACTTTTGAAAATGATGGAGAAGCAAGCTGGTATTAGAAAATAATGGAGATTGATGAGTTAGCAATCTAGAATGGAGATGAGGAGAACAACACTTGGTGGAGGTGCTATGCACTAACACAACAAATGGTTATCAGTCCACCATGTCTAACAGACATAAGGACTGGCTAGTCCAGGAGCAAACGGCTCTTGGTAAAGACTTCTCAAATCCGTTTTATGGTTGACAACTTGCCAATAAGTTGTATGGTTTTCAACTCACCATATCTATGTTAGTGAAGAGTTGGCTAGCCCACAAGTTTATGGATTGTGGTAAAGGCTGTGGAAAAACCATAACTAGTCCATGAGATTATGGCTTATGGTAAAGACAAATTGCAAATCCATATTAGATGGTTGACACTTTACCAAAAAGTGGATGGTACATCAACTCACCAAGTTTCATGTACAAAGAGTTGATATGGTAATCAATCCACCATGGAATTTACCTTTTCTAGGTGCCAAAGGATTGACTAGCCCTGAGCAAACGGCTACAGGTAAAGGCATATCAAATCCGTTCATGGCTATAATGGTTTGCCAAAAACCATATGGTATTCAACTCACCAATGTTTCATGTACTGAGAGTTGAAATGGTTTTCAGTCGACCATGGACATGCACCTTTCTGGTGGCCAAAGGACTGACTACTCCAGAGTAAATGGCTAACTGGTAAAGAGACATCAAATCCATTTAAAGTTTCAATGATTCACCTCTCACAGGAGTTAACACACCTGGAAGTGATGAGAATAGTCTGAAACCATATGATTTGATGTACATATAGTCAATGTTGCTGATATGAAGGGATGCTGAAAAGATTTGAAGAATAGTTGCTGCAGAGATCAAAAAGAGATGATTTGAAGAATTGCAGATCAAGAATAATTAGAAGAGTTTTATTTACAACATCCTCAGGAAGCTCAAATTGAAGACATTTGAAGAAACTTGAAGTTCACAAGTGAAGATCAAGTTAGGGGAGGATTGTTGGGAAATAGATTGTAAAAGACTTAATACTGGTAGTATAACAGTTAAGTCTGGTAGTATTAGTTAGTTCTGGCAGTACTAAGTTAATACTGGCAGTACTAAGTTAAGTCTGGCAGTACTAAAGTTAGTACTGGTAGAATAGCAGTACTCTGTCGTATTTTAGTTAAGGTCTTTTATGGAACAGAATAGTAATAGTTATCTTAGAGATATTTTAGGAGATATCTTAGGAAAGGATATGTATTATCCTTTCACACGTTTTGTAAAGCCTGCTAGGGTTTTCCTTGGTGTATAAAAGGAACCCTACGGCATAGAGTTTCATATATGTAATAGAAGCATTGAAGCTTAATAGAAATCAATAGCAAATTTAGTATCATTGTTCTTCTTAAATCTTGTGTTAATATTCCGCATTAACACTTGATATTCATAGTCAGTGTCTCTCACATAGTTGATCTGGATTTATTTAAGTTAACTATTGTCTTACAAAGGCTATATAGATCCAAGACCAAGGACCTACAAAGTGCTTCAAGGTGCTTTTTGGTAGGCGAAGCCTGATACCTAGCACACATGCATACAACAAATACAAGGTCGGTTCTGCTGGCAGTGAGATACATTAGGGAGCCGACCATACTACGAAATCGAGTCTGGATAACTGGAATCCTTAAGGGGCCCTCACCCAGTTTGAGTCGATCCACCATGGGTGTATCAACAGGGTCACACGAATCCATCCCAAATTTTGATTGATTAATGAAAATGCCTCCGAGATTTTGAGAAACTTGTAAGCCTAAGAAAAAAGACATTTGCCCCATCATTGACATTTGAAATTTAGAACTCATCTCATAGGAAAATATTTCACATGCTTTAGGGTCGGTCGAGGCAAAAATGATATCATCTACATATATTTGAACAAGAAGAATATGTTTGCCTGTTTTCTGAGTGAATAGTGTCGGATCAACTGCACCCTTGGAAAATTTGTTGTCCAGAAGAAATCGTGACAAGGTATCATACCATGCCCGAGGGGCTTGCTTTAAACCGTACAAAGCTTTCTTCAGACGATAAACATGTGTCGGATGGTCAGGATCAACGAAACCCTCTGGTTGACTAATGGTCATGTTTTTACTGGCGGCATTCGCTATTCAAAAATGCTGTCTTTACATCCATTTGATAGATGGTCATGTTTTTACTGGCGGCATTGGCGATGAAGATACGAATAGCCTCGATACGTGCAACCGGTGCAAATGATTCCTCGAAATCAATGCCCTCCTCTTGTCGATATCCCTTGGCCACTAACCTAGCCTTGTTCTTCAAAACATCACCGTACTCATCAAGTTTAACTTTGTAAATCCACTTGAGAGCAATAATCATGACACAGTCTGGTTGAGGTACTAATTCCCATACTTGAAGTCGATCAAATTCGTGAATCTCATCTTGCATAGCTTGAAACCAGCAATCTTTAGTAATTGCAGATTTGAAGTTCTTTGGTCGACTTTTACATACAGAGTAATACAAGCACCATAAGGCATCGGTTGCCAGTTGTATTCTGGTGGATACCGACCGAGAGGGATTGCCAATTATATTATCCAGCCGGTGATCCTTGCTCCATTTCCCGAGATGATGAAGTGTTTGAGAGACATAAGGAGATTCTGCTAAACTAAGATCCCTAGATGATGATGCTTCAGAACTAGGTTCCGACAAAATACGTGCTCACCGCAAGAAGCCGACAAAAGAGTTATGCTGATGTGAGACGAAAGCCAATGGAGTTCGATGTGGGTGACATGGTGATGCTCAAGGTTTCGCCTTGGAAGGGCGTAATTCGTTTTGGTAAACGGGGAAAGTTGAGTCCACGTTATGTGGGACCGTTCAAGATTATTGAAAGAATTGGTCCTGTGGCCTATCGATTAGAGTTACCGGAAAAACTACGAGGCATTCATAATACGTTTCATGTTTCTAATCTCAAGAAGTTCCTTGCGGACGAGAACCTGGTGATTCCACTTGAAGAAATCCAACTGGACGATAAATTGCACTTCATCGAAGAGCCCGTGGAAATTATGGATCGTGAAGTAAAGCAGCTGAAGCAGAGCCGGATCCCTATTGTCAAGGTTCGTTGGAACTCGCGGAGGGGTCCAGAATTTACATGGGAAAGAGAAGACTTTTTCATGAAGAAGTATCCGCATCTATTTCCGAGCAAGAAGCGAGGACGTGGCGATAATCGAGCGCCGGGACGTCGCTCCCGTAAGGATAGGAGGATGTAAACCCCCGTATAAAAGGTCACTACTTATTTTAACTCCTATATTAATTTTATAAATTTACATTTTCAAAATTTTGGTCGAAATTGAAATTTATGGATGTTGGCGAGTTTTGAACCGTAAGTCACCTGTTATCGATCGAGAAGCTAATGGACGCGTAATTATAGCCCCGTAAATTTCATTAGAGGCATTTTAGTGGAAATAATATGTCTGACCTATTTCGGATGTGACGTGTTTTAAATTTTGCGTTTTTCGAAATTTGAGTGTCGTACTATGCTTTGGGTGATTATTCATTTAAATGAACGAGAAACCCTAAATTTCTTAATTTATTCTCTCGAGAGCTTGATAAATTTTTATTTCATTTTTATTTTTGTAATTTTAAACTTCTCCCGTTGGTTGCCGAAAACGAGACTAAAAATCGCGTTTTTATAAAAAAAAATTACCAAACCGGGCTATTTTTTTGGCCCGAAAATTCACAAAATTTCAAGTTAATAAAATTTTGGCCCAATCTCCTCCTTCTCCCCATAACCGGTTATAGAAAATAAAAACAAAGATTATATTTTTTTTTAGGAATTTTACTAGTAATAAAATTTTAAATTACAAATCCTTAAATTTTAGCAAGTGTACCAAATAAAACTTATCCTCCCTTAAAAAAAAATTTATAAAATTCGGTCCACTCCCCTCCCTTTTTTTTTCAGCCGAACCAAACTCACCCAAATATATAGATATGTGTAAAAAAAATTGTGTGTCTTTTTATTCGGCTAGAACACAAAACCAATGACCCAAACTCCTAGTTTTTCTAAAACCTCTTTATATAAATACATATATTCTAGCTCAAAACCATTTACCAATCTATTTTTCACACACACACTCAAACTCTATATCTTTTCCCTTTTTTTTCTCTGTTCGACGCAAACACATAACCACACTCAACACCATTATCAAATTCCAATCAGAAACACTCCAATTTGTGACAGTGGGACCAACTTTATAGAACTGAGAATGCTAAAGGTCCCACAAGGCAGACCCAGCCTGAAAAGGCATGGTTCCCTAAGAGAAACTAATATTCTCTTCTTCATGGTGTAGGATTATCCACTTAAGAACAGAGGTAGAATAGAGGTATAATTTGAAGTGGATGCGTCAAGGCAACATGGACAGGTGTAACAAGGATCAAGCTGTGATGATTTTTGAAATCAATGGGGGATCTGTTACCTTTGGAGGTACAAAGGCTACATATCTGGTAACGAAAAATAAGAGTTGGTATTTAGATTTTGATATTGTGTCTTTGTAAAAGATTAGGGCATTTTAACTCTTTCTCAATATCACAAATATGTGAAAAAGCAACCAAGGATGTTTTTACTAAAACCTAGAATGTCTTGTTGTGTCTTCTGACATTTACGTCCTAATGAAAATCATATACTTTTAAAGGTCACCCATATACCACAATATGTACATTTTGAATGTGAAGACACCTACTCCTGCAAAAGGTTTTGCCTGTTTGATTGCTAAAGCCACATCTGATGAATCTAAATTATGGCACAGAAGGTTAGGTCATATCAAATTTAAAAATCTAAACAAACTTGTAAAGGGAAACCTTGTAAGAGGTCTACCTTCCAAGGTTTTCAAAAATGACCATACATGTTTTTGCCCTGCCATAAAGGTAAACAACACAGGGCCTCCTGCCAAGCCCAAAATTAGAAAGAATAATCACTAAGCCATTACACACCTTGCATATGGATCTTTTTGTCCTACTATCGTAAAAAGCATTAATCATAAGCAAGAAAGTGCCTTTAAATACAATGATTGTACCAGATTTAGTTGGGTAATCTTTTTTGGCCTCTAGATGAAACTATGGCATTCTACAGAACTTCATTAGCAG
Organism: Tanacetum coccineum; assembly: GCA_026074375.1. NCBI lineage: Eukaryota > Viridiplantae > Streptophyta > Magnoliopsida > Asterales > Asteraceae > Tanacetum > Tanacetum coccineum. The sequence continues at coordinate 30,147 of BQNB010052985.1, forward strand.
GATTGAAAACCAGCTTAATCATAGGGTTAAGATTATTAGATCAGATAATGGCACTGAATTTAAGAATAGAGATATGCTTGAATTTTATGGGAACAAGGGAATAAAACAAGAGTATAGCAATGCCAGAACTCCACAACAAAATGGAGTTGCTGAAAGAATGAACAGGACCCTAATTGAGGCTGCTAGAACTATGCTAGCAGACTCACTCTTACCAACTACTTTTTGGGCAGAAGCATTAGTACTGCTTGCTATATTTTTAATAGGGTAAGAGTGACCAAACCTCGAAACAAAACTCCTTATGAGCTTTGTATGGCCACACACCAATACTTCAGCCACATAAGAACCTTTGGGCTTTCATGTTACAATTTTTAGATACTCTTAGTATACTATGGCCAAGTTTGATGGAAAATCGGATGAGGGATCTTAGTAGGTTACTCTCTAAATAGCAAAGGCCTAAGGGTCTAATAATTTAGTAATCAAAAGAGTAGAAGTAAATATGCATGTTAATTTTTCTTGAAGATTTAAACCCAATGTCAAGAGGAGTAGGGTAAAGTATGGATTTTGATGTATTGATTATCTTACTGATTCTATGAACTTATATTCCCGTATCTTTGGAGGAATCAGCTAACACCACCAATGCTGTACTTTAGAAGAACAATACTATGCAGGTATTTCACAAACACCAAGATTTAACGCCTCTGAGAAAAAGATGAGGATGTAGAGCTTATTGTTGTACCTTCAACTGTGAGGAATACTGAAGAAAAAGCTGAATCAAGGAAATCTTCCACAAATTCAAAGAAAGAAGAGATCTTGACAGAACTTCAACAAGAGAAGAAGGCTTCTTCTACTGACACTTCAGAAGATAATCCTAAGATTCTAGCTTTTAGAAGAGAGTTGGAAGAAATTGCTCTAAAGCATTTAGGAAAAGTATCTGAAAACACCCACTACGCAGTACTCCTTCTATTAATCCTACTAGGTAGTGAGCAAGTAATACTGGTAGTTTTGATCCAGATAATATTCACCTATACAGAGCTCAAAATCTTCACAAGACTGAGACTAGGAATTTTTATAGTGGCCATCTTTATGATAAATAGGGCTGATGATAACTGATTACAATAAGCCAACCAACATAAATTGAAGTCCAGTCCTACTCCAACACTTAGGATTATAATATACACCCGAAAAGTCAAATCCGTTAGTGATCCTAACTCAGCTGTGAACACTAAAGCAAAGTGGCAAAACAAAAATCAGGAGCTCGTGCACTTTTCAGCTTTATTCAAAAGCAGCAAAGAAACAATCACAAAGATCAACACCATTGTTTATTTGCCTATTTTCTATCTCAGAAGGAACCTAAAAATGATTTCAAAAGTCTCTACAAGAATGACAGCTGGGTTCAAGCTATCCAAGAGGATGTTGTTACATTTTAAGCAACAACAATTATGGTTCCTTGTAGATCTACCTCAAGGAATGAAGGTGATTGGTACTAAATGGGTCTACAGAAATAAAAGAGATGCAAGAGGAGTGGTTGTCAGAAATAAGGCAAGACTGGTGGCCCAAGGGTACACGCAGGAAGAAGGTATTGACTATGATGATGTTTTTGCTCCTGAGGCAAAATACAGCTATCAGGTTATTTTTAGCCTTTGCCTCATTTTAAGGGTGTTTTCATTAGTATAACCAAATGGATGAAAAAGTGCCTTTCTGTATTACACTATATATTAAAGAAAAAAAAAAAATAGAAAAGGTTTAGTTCTCACAACCTCCTGGATTAGTTGACCTGATCACCCCTAAGAAGGTTTATAAGGGGTCAAAGCTTAGTATGGATTTCATCAATCTCCCTAGAGCTTGTATGCTACTCTATCAACAAGTTAAAGAGAAGCATGGATACAAGAGGGTACGATTGACAAGACTTATTTATTAAAAGGGACAAGAAGGATGTCATGCTGTTTCAAGAGTATTTGAAAGATATCATTTTTGGATCTACCAAAAGTCTTGATGTGATGAGTTTGAAGCCTTGAAGAAAAGCGATTTCAGACGAACATTTTTCTTAGGATTACAAGTCAAACAGAACAAGGCAGGAATCTTCATTCTAGGAAACAAGTATGTAGCTGAGATACTCAAGAAATTTGACCTTGAAAATCATGAAAAATGCAATAACCCCCATTGAGACCAAATGGCATTGAACAAAGACGAGGAAGCTTGTTATGTGGATGTGCACTTATACAGATCCATAAGGTTCTCTCAATAATTAAAACAAGCCTCAAGGCCTGATATAATGTATCAGTAAGTGTTTTGTTCTCGTTTTCAAGTCACTCCCAAGACTTCACATCTTAATGCTGTGAAGAGAATCTTTAAGTACCTTAAGGGCAAACCACATTTGGGCTTATAGTATCCTAGAGAATCACCTTTTGACCTGGAAGCATTCTCTGACAGTGATTATGTAGGTCAACATGACTATGAAATCCACAATAGGTGGTTGTCAATTTCTTGGACAAAGACCTATCTCATGTCAATGTAAGAAACAGACCATAGTGGCTACTTCTACAACTAAAGCTGAATATGTAGCTGCTGCAAATTGTTGTGGACAAGTATTGTGTGTTCAAAATCAACTACTGGACTATGGTTTCAATTTCATGAATACCAAAATCCACATTGAAAATGAAAAGCACAATCTGCATTGTGTAAGAACCCAGTGTATCATACCAAGACAAAGCACATAGAGATAACGCCACCCACTCTTATAAGAGGATTGTAGAGAAGTAGCTCATTAGTTTTGGAGAAAATTCCACATACTAAATGTAGCTGACCTATTGACTAAAACCATTTTAAGATGAACCAAACTTTTAAGTTACTTAGTGTTAATGTCTAATTAGATGTGTACACTCATAGCTACATTTAAAGGGGAGGCTAAATTGTAATAGTGTGTATACTTCTGGTAGTTAGTTAAACTAAAATCCTGGGATGATGTAAATATTAATATCGTAGTTAATATTAAATTAAATTCTGTAAGTTTAGTAGTATTAATTCTGGTAGTTAGTTGTATTAATTCGGGTAGTTATTATTTAAGTTAATTCTGTCTATACAAACTCTTGCAACATGTTTTTCTTTGTTTGAGTCTAATTCTTGCAGGAATAACATGGATTTGCAGATGTAAGATAGGTGTGATAAGGTCTTTGGTAAAAACTTAATTCTGGTTGAAAAAGAGTTAATTCAGGTTGTATCATAATTAATTCTAGGTGACCAAAGTTAAGTCTGGTAGTGTAAAATTATTAATCAATGTAGGTATATTTGTTAGTGCTGGTTGCGGGAAAATTAACATTTCTCTGCTTAAACACTTATTTAAATGTTGACCAATACGAATTTTTTACGACGCAATTGTCCGTTACCAAGAGAAGCTAATATAGAAAAAATGTTGATTTCTCTATCATACTTATCTGTTTTATTGTCTATCTTCCATATTCCGCAAAGGTAAAAATCATTCTATATTATTAAAAAAGATATAGATCAATTTGTCCTGCTACCAGCATCTAACAAACCTCACTCGAAATACCTAAACCCAATAAATTTTCAGTCAAGTCACTAACCTTTTATTACTACATTCGATTCATGGCTTCAATTAAAATACTGCGACAACACATTCAAATTGGGTTCTTTACGCAAGCCTGATGAAAGTGCAGGGTTTGCAGAAAATAGTGGATTTTCTAAGGGGTTTCCAACCCAGTATGCTTAACCTACTAATCCTACTATCATGAATTCCCATCAAACATTTTTGGCAGACAGCTACTGCCAACACTCTTGCTGAAGGTACTACTAAATACAGGCAACTATGTGATACCATTGTTTATACAATCACTGAGGCATCTATTAGAAATAAGCTTCAATTAGCAGGTGCTTCAGGGATTACAATGTTACCAAATAATGAGATTTTTGAGGGGATGGGACATATGGGGTATCGTACAGATGGATCTTTTACCTTTTGGAAAAGCTTTTTCACACCCTAATGGAGATTTTTAGTCCATCATATTTTGCATTGTATATGCTCTAAAAGTGGTGGATGGGATCAATTTTGGTAGCATATTGCTACTTCTAAGAGCTTGATTTTTCTTCCAACCTGGCAAGAGTTAATGTTTCCAAAACTAATTTTTGATGGCATGGTGGCAAACTTAAAAAGCAAAACAAATTTTTTGATGTATCCTCGTTTTCTGCAACCGATTTTGGAAATTCAAACGGAAAACAAACACCCTTATCTGGCTGTGACCCTGGCCAAAAAGATTTATAGGAATATTGAAAAGGGGTTTTAGAGTGGCACCAAAAATTTGTTTGTCCCTCAATAAATGCTGCTTGTTGCAACTTCTAATCCAAAAGCAGGTCAAGAAACATCTTAATGTGCTCAATCCAACATCATCAACTATAATTCCAGTACGCATCTACATCATTACCACCAAACAAATCTCCACCACCTATAACATACTCCTATCCCTACATCAACACGACACCTATCCCTAATACTGACCCTGAAACTATGGAACATACTTTTGAGGAACCAATCTTCCGTGCACACCTCACCACTATCTCACCCCCCCACAAGAGCATGCCCAAGGACAGATGACTTTGATGATTTACTTCAGTAGTTCCTCAATTAATGACAAGAGTTGATAGTTTGGAAAATGATCTCAAGGAAAAAGCAAACCAAGCAGACAATGGGAGTGCTATTGTAAAGTTAGTCAAGAAGGTGGAAGAATGCTCGTAATGTATTTTAAAAAAGATAAATGTGTCTCATCAGACTCTGAAGAGAAGAATCCTAGTCAGGGGAGAAAAAACAATATGATCCTCAGTTTTCTTTGGTAACAAGGGAGGTTACTCATCTAAGAACCACTGTCAATACCTTTAGGGAGAACAATTTGAAGACATAAGCCCTACTACATTAGAGAGCGCTAAACTCTCTCCAGGGTTGCTTCTCAAAAGCCAAAGTCAATAAGATAAGGGAAGAAGGTATAAGAGACGGAAAAGACAAATGGAAAAGAAGGTTGTCACTAGCCTTGAATTTTTCAAGAAGAAGTAGTACTACAAGTGCGAAGGAGTTGATACTGCGAAGTAGTTAAATACTGGCAATTAAAGTTAGTACTGTTAGTGGGCAAGTTAGAGTAGCTGACAGAACTTAACCAAGTCTATACCTTCCCCTGATAACGGCAAAAGAGAAGGAAAAGCTCCTAGACATTGAAGAAGCTCTAAAAGACTAAGGACCAAAATCTATAGGGAGAAGCTAGTACTACTGAAGCAATCAGATTGGGATACTTTTGGTAGAAAGAAGAAGAGTCTAAACAAGTACACTGTGGATTCTCTCTAGTCACAAAATAATTGCAGAAAAAGAAGAATTAAATGAGGCAACAAAAACGAAGAAAGCTCAAGTTTAATTTGAAGCTCATGCATTACACCAAAGAAGATTGGGATGCTTATTAGAAGCAAAAGATTAGAATGCTAATGCAAAGTTGGTCAAGAGATTGCTAGGAAGTGCTTACAAGATAAGACTTTGCAAAGGAAAGGGATTTGAACTAGTAAATCAAAGGAAGAAACATTTGCAAGAAGTAAAGAGCGAAGAGCCCAAAGAAATAAGCCCATGACCCTAATCAAAGCTGAGAACATATATGATGAATTACTTGAATAATGCAGGTACAGGAAGCTATCTCAGCTCCTAAAGAATTTAAGTTTAGAAGAAGTAGAAAGAGAAGAATTTGATAAGCGGTGAAGCAGGTTGAATCTTTTGCACCTATAAACTTTGAAGCTACCAAAATACACGGTCCTGGCAAGAGATGTTGGTGACGAACTTCAAACAAAGAACATCAAAAATACTAAAGAAGAGTATGAGAGAAAAAAGATGACTCGTCAACCAAAGACTGGAAAAAGGAGGAAACAGAAAGCTAGGAAAGAGATTGCACGCACTTCTGACAAAACTCTGATGAGAAGATCTGGAAGTAGTAAAGAGGTTATGATCCCTTTCAGGTACAAAATATTCCTATAATCAGTAGTCCTTGAGGGTTGGGGGGGGGTGGTTGGGGGTAATATCCTTATAAGAAAACCGTCACAGTAATAGCCTACGTATTATATATCATCAAGCAAGGAGAGAAAGGTGTGTACCAAATTGTTAGGGAAGATGGAACTGATATAGTGTACATAAATTTTGGAGCTATGCTGAAGGACATAACTAGGGATGATCTTACTGAATTATATAGGATTGTCATGAATAGATATGGTATGAATGGACCAGAGGATGAGCTTGAGAAGATACTTTGGGAATATTTAAAGAATATGTTTGAGGAACCCCTTAGTACAGATCCTGTTTGGAGTTCATTAGGTCAACAAAGGATTATAAGTTGGAGATATTATACTACCTACAGAGTACATTGTTTAAACTTAGAGTCATCAGATATTTATATGTTGATTGAAAGAAAATATCCTTTAACTGCTGAGGTATGTAAAGCTATGCTAGATAAAAAGCTTCAAGGAGGAAAACCAGATGAGGATTGCTACAAACTGTTGAAATGGATGGAGAAGCAAGCTGGCATTAGGAAGTAATGGAGATGAGGAGAATAACACTTGGTGGAGGTGCTATGCACTAACACAACAAATGGTTATCAGTCCACCATGTTTAACAGACATAAGGATTGGTTAGTCCAGGAGCAAACGGCTCTTGGTAAAGACTTCTCAAATCCGTTAATGGCTGACAATTTGCCAAAAATTATATGGTTTTATCAACTCACAAATCTGGTTATAAAGAGTGGCTAGCCCACAAGTTTATGGTTTGTGGTAAAGGCTGTGGAAAAACCATAACTAGTCCATGAGGTTATGGCTCATGGTAAAGACAAATTGCAAATCCATATTAGATGGTTGACACTTTACCAAAAAGTGGATGGTAACAACACTCACCAATATCATGTAACAAAGAGTTATATGGTAATCAATCCACCATGGAATTTAACCTTTTCTAGGCGCTAAAAATTGACTAAGCCTGAGCATATGCTACAGTAAGGCATATCAAATCCGTTTATGCTAATGGTTTGCCAAAAACCATATGGTATTCAACTCACCAATGTTTCATGTACTAAGAGTTAAAATGGTTTTCAGTCAACCATGGACATGCACCTTTCTGGTGGCCAAAGGACTTACTACTCCAGAGTAAATGGCTAACTGGTAAAGAGACATCAGATCCATTTAAAGTTTCAATAATTAACCTCTCACATGAGTTAACATACTTGGAAGTGATGACAATAGTCTGAAACGATATGATTTGATTGCTGATATAAAGGGTTGCTGAAAAGTTTTTGAAGAGTTGTGGCAGCAAAGATCAAAAAGAGATACTTTGAAGAATTGCAGCTCAAGAATAATTTGAAGAGTTTTATTTTCAACATCCTCAGGAAGCTCAAATGGAAGACACTTGAAGAAACTTGAAGTTCACAAGTGAAGATCAAGTTAGGGGAGGATTGTTAGGAAAAATATTGTAAAAGACTTAATACTGGTAGTATAACAGTTAAGTCTGATAGTATTAGTTAGTTCTGGCAGTACTAAGTTAAGTCTGGCAGTACTATAGTTAGTACTGGTCGTATTTAGTTAAGTCTGTTTATGTAACAGAATAGAAGTAATAGTTATCTTAGAGATATTTTAGGAGATATCTTAGGAAAGGATATGTATTATCCTTTCACACGTTTTGTAAAGCCTGCTAGGGTTTTCCTTGGTGTATAAAAGGAACCCTACGGCATAGAGTTTCTGATAACGAATAGAAGCATTGAAGCTTAATAGAAATCAATAGCAAAGTTAGAATTATATTGTGTTCTTCTTAATACTTGTGTTAAGATTCCGCATTAACACTTGATATTCATAGTCAGTGTCTCTCACATAGTTGATTTGGATTTATTCAAGTTAGCTATTGTCTTACAAAGGCTATATAGATCCAACACAAGGACCTACAAGTGGTATCAGAGCCAATAGAGGGACTCTGAGTAAGAAGAATCACTAGAACCACAAACAAACACTCTCCTACAATTCTTTACAAAATGTCTCAACCTGCTAATGATGAGTTCTCTCAACATCTCAGTGATGATGAAGCATCAAACCATAAAGATGCATCAGACACTGGTGCTGCACCTAAACAACAACAAGTAATTCCTCAAACAACTGCTATCTCAAATATCAAACTCCCAATTCTGAAGAAGGAGGAGTATGATATAGCTATGGAGATGGAGCATTACCTTGAGTACATTGACAATGATGTTTGAAAGGTAATTCAAAATGGAAACTCTAAGAAGAGAATTTCAACTGGAAAGGATGGTGTAATTCGAATACTTCCACCAGTAACTGCTGCAGAAATTCAAGCTGTTGAAAAGGAAAGGAAGGCTAAGAATATCTTGCTGATGGCCATTCCCAAGGAACATATGAGAAGATTTCATGGAATGGATGATGCAAAAGAGATCTGGGAAGCCATCAGAACTAGGTTTGGTGGTAATGCAAATTCAAAGAAAATGCAGAAGGCTGTTTTCAAACAACAGTTTGAAGCATTTAAAATATCCAGTTCAGAAGGGTTAGAAAAGGGATATGACAGATTCCAACAATTACTTTCTCAGTTGGAAGCTCATGGTGCTGAAGTATCAACTGAGGATGCAAATCATAAGTTTCTCAGATCTTTGCCCCCAGCATGGTCCAATCTGGCAATGACTATGAGAACTAAACCAGAGGTTGACACTTTATCTATTGATGATTTGTACAATAACCTTAGAGTTTTTGAGCAGGAAATCCAAGGTGCCTCAAAAACATCTTCAAGTGCTCAAAATGTTGCTTTTGTTTCACAAAGCAAAAGCAACACTAATAAGGTTAAGTCTGGTTTTACTGGTGCCTACAGTACTTGCACTCCTACTTCTTCAACCAATATTCCTGAAAAACAAGTTCTTGCTGGTTTTGCCGATGAAGTTATTTATTCCCTCTTTGCCAAACAATCAGAGGACTAGGACTTGCTTCATGAAGATCTGGAACAAATTGATGATTTAGACATTGAAGAGATGGACATAAACTGGCAGATAGCAATGATTGCTATTCGAATGAAGAAGTTCTATAAGAAAACAGGAAGGAGAGTTCGTGTGGATGGAAAAACAACAGTTGGCTTTGACAAAAAGAAGTTTGAATGCTTCAATTGTCACAACACTGGTCATTTTACTAGGGAATGTACAGCAAAGGGGACACATGATGGAAAGAAGAGGAGAGACTCATTTTAGCAACACCAAGAAGCTATAAAGCAAGAAAAGAATCAGATGGGCTTGCTGATAATGGATGATGGTATTGTCAATTTGGGAGAACATACTGAAGATGAAGAGACAAATCATGCACTCATGGCAATCAGCTCAAGTAGTGAGGTATCTTTGTGTTCTAAAATTTGCATTGATTCATACAATACCATTAAAACACTGTGTGATGAACAAATGAATCAGTTAGGTGATCAATAAGCACAAATACTTGCCTATAGTCAAGTTGTTAAGAAACTAGAAGCTCAACTTGTTACTTTTCAAAAACAGCAACTTTCTCTAAATGAAAAGCTTACATTTCAGGCTAATGAAATATATGAAAAAGATGAAAAGCTTAAAAGATATAGGAGAATTGGAATGAAAGCTGTAAAAGAAAAGGAACAATTGCAGAAAACAGTAGATTCATGGAAAGATTCTTCCAAGAATCTTTGGAGATTAATTAATTATGGCATGAATTCAAATGATAAACTTGGCTTAGGGTTTGAAACACAATCTAATGATGAGGTTCTAAGTTATGAGGAAGAAATGAATTTCTCTGTTTTTAAGTGTTCAAAAGAGGATTCAATAGGAAAACCTTTGTACAGTAGATTTACAACAACTAATGATTTTAAAGGTGTTCCACATCCTTTAAGTGGAGATTATACTCCTAAACCACAAGAGGAAATTGATGATTCGTTGTATGTTTATGGTAAAAAGGGTCCTCAAAAACCTGGCTTTGATACCACTTATAGGTCCTTGGTTTAGGATCTGACTAGCCTTTGTAAGACGATAGATAACTTGGATAAATCCAAATCAACTATATGAG
>BQNB010052986.1:0-40234 GCA_026074375.1 Tanacetum coccineum
GAGTTAAGAGATCACAAGTTATAAAACACCCCTATTTCCCATTTTCTAAAACTTTTCCATTTTTTTATATATATAGTTGAGATAATCTTGACTTTCGTTATTTTCATAACTGTTAGGGATCATAGAACAAGATGCCTTTCGAATTCGAGAATGCCCCAAAAAGGATAAATTCATCATTCCCGACTTTTCACTTATCCAAACCAAGCTTAAAAAAAATTACAGCTAAATATCAGTAAGGATGCTAACAATACTCATATTTGCAACTTGTGAACTTTTTACTCCCGATAATTTATATCTTAAGTGTATGTGCTATTTTGAATTTCAACCATGGGTCAATGTTTTGAAACATTCTATGTTTCACGTTCCACCCGAGAATAATGACGAGATCATCCCATGTAGCGACTTTCGTCTCGGCACATCCCAACCTTGCGGTTAAGTGACCAGGCTTTTGACACCCCACAGAGACTAGTATCGAGACTCACGGACCTTAGGTTTCAAAAACTCTTAGGTTTTCTGTAAGCACATAGCTAATAAAATATAATAGCCAAAGTTCAAAAGCATATTTGAATTTAACAAAAAGAGACCTTTTATTCACACTTAATATTAACTATTTATGCAATTTGTAACCCTCGACCTTTTAGAAGACTACCACGTCGGTTGTGAGCCGGCAAGAGGTAGTAAACTTTTATCAGCCCAGAGTTTTTATTATTATTATATTTTTTATTTTTTTATCATTTTTTTATCATTTTGTTTTATTTTTTTTATAATATATAAAGAAGACTTCTTTTTTGAAAAATTCAAGTATAAATTTGAACTAAGACTATTATTATTGCTATATACTATATAAAAATTGTTGATTTAAGTTTAATCTCCAAAAACAACACGTATTATTAATCCGGTTAAGAGCTTATGGGAGAAAAAGCCACAAATTACATACATGAGAACTTAAGATTTCCAACTAATCCTTGTTTAGCATCCCACTCATACTTAACTCTATCATTTTCCGTTCTTCGCGAATTTCCGCGAACACTTAGCCTAAAAGTTAAGAACAAGATAGAGCTCAACACGCTCGATTGGGTTAAAATTTATTCTTATTCTACCTAGTAGGAAAGTCAAAATTATAACAAAACACTTATTTTATTTTTGAAATTTTTTTTAAGTTTTAAAATTTTGGCGGGAAAACGGGGTACGTGAGAACAACGGGAAAAGTAGGTCAGATCATATCAAAGATATACTACCCCATACTAAAATTAAACATTTTCCTCAATGTTTCCTAGTCTAAGGCTTATAACCCCATACTAGAACTCAAAAAGTCGAATGCATAACCTAAGCATGGAGAAAGTATTACAAAAATCTTAAGCCGTTTATCAAGTATGCTAAAAGATAAATGTTAGTCGATAATAATCTAGGATATCGGATTTCCCCAAACTAATGGCAAGCAAAGGCTAGGAAGCTCGAGTGGACCGAGACAAAACACCGAACACGAGAGTCTTCAGAAAATATTAGGTTAATCCTGCAAATAATCACAAACAACAAGAATCGGAAGAGTACAAGCCTCCTCACATCATAATAGAATTAAGAAAGAAGATAGAAGGATAAGCATGGGGTGCCTCCCACGAAGCGCTTTATTTTTGGTAACCGAGTCACATAGCTTGACTCGATCCCCGAATTCATTCATCCTTGGAGAAAGTGTGGAGATCCTGGACTACCTTGGGTGGTAAGTCTCCTCCGAAGTAATGCTTCACACGATGACCATTCACCTTAAAGTTTGGACCATCGGGTTGAGACAACTCGATGGTTTCGTATGGAAAAACTTTGGTGATGGTGAAAGGTCCTGACCAACGAGTTTTAAGCTTTCCTGAGAATATCTTTAGATGAGAGTTGAAGAATAAAACTCGATCACCAACATTAAAAATGCGGTTTTTGATCTTTAAGTCGTGAAGCTTCTTCGTCCTCTCTTTATATATCAAAGAATTCTCGTAAGCTTGATCACGAAGCTCATTAAGCTCATTAAGTTGAAGCTTCCGGTGATCACCCACGGTTTTAAGATCGAAATTAGCATGTTTCAAAGCCCAATATGCTTTATGCTCTAACTCGATAGGTAAATGGAAAGACTCCCCATACACTAGTTTGTAAGGCGTACAACCAATCGGTGTCTTAAAAGCGGTACGGAATGCCCACAAAGCGTCATCTAGTTTGTCGGACAACGAGGCACGGTTTTCTCCAACCTTCCTTTATAGAATACGTTTTAAACCACGATTGGACACCTCCACTTGACCGCTAGTTTGAGGGTGATAAGCGGTAGCTAGAGGATGAGTGACCCCATACTTAGACATTACTTTAGCAAACTGATCATTATAAAAATAGGTCCCACGGTCGCTTATAATAGCTCTAGGTGTTCCGAATCGGGCAAAAAGAGATTTCAAAAACTTAACTAAAACTCGAGCATCATTTGTGGGGAGCGCCTTTGCTTCCACCCACTTCGAAAGATAATCAACGCCAACAAGGATGTATTTATTCCCATGTGAAGACGGAAATGGCCCCATAAAATCGATACCCCATACATCGAAGATTTTACAAACTTGAATAGCGTTTTGAGGCATCTCATCTCGTTGTGAAATTTTGCCTTGTCTTTGATACGTATCACAAGATTTGATCATAGTATGGGCATCTCAATATATGGTAGGCCAAAAGAATCCGGCATCAAATACTTTTCGAGCGGTGAGATTTGCACAATGATGGGCCCCAGTCGGTCCTTCATGACAAGCTTTGAGGATATCATTAGCTTCTTGCCCATGCACACACCGTCGAATGACTTGATCCGCACATATACGAAAAAGATAGGGATCGTCCCAGAAATAATGTTTAACGTCCTTGAAAAACTTCTTTCTTTGTTGATCGGTCATTCTTTGATGATAAAATTCCCCGCATGGTAATTTGCATAGTCCGCAAACCATGGAGTACTTCCACTAGATATTAAACCAAGAGTCTCTAAAGGAAAATGTTCATTTATGTCTTTGTTTTCTAACACATCCTTATGTAGATTCTCAAGTCTAGATAAATGATCCGCCGGGAGGTTCTCACTTCCTTTTTTTTATCACGGATGGTGATATCAAATTCTTGTAGGAGAAGAACCAACCGGAGCAACCTCGGATTGGCGTCTTGTTTGTTCATAAAGTACTTTAAAGCCGAGTGATTCGTATACTATAACAACCCAAAATTTTTACCAATGTAATATCTCTTTGTTATATAATATATCACTTTTTCCAAGGGAAATTTTTGCTTTAATCTCTTAATATGCAATGTAACTTGCATAACTAAAGTAGACGAGCTCACACAACCTACCTATGTAAATCATATCTTCATATATGTCAAGAAAACATCATAACATGTCAAGTCAATATCATAATATCATTTTTACAAAGTACATTACTCATATAATGTACCATTTGCAACATTATATCAAAACGGGCTTTAAACCGTTATCGTATACCTCTAAACCCTAATTCCATGAAGAGTTAACATCTAAAATGAATGTACAAGCTACTAAAGCATATGTACAAGTAACATAACATCTCATTTGAAATATAAACTTCCTCCAAGTCAAGGTACAAGTCCTTTAAAGCACAAAGTGCAATTCATTAAGCATGATCTCTAAAATATCCATTTTACCTCCGTTTTACCTCCGTTTTAATTCTAATTTCTTCACCACCACCTTTGTACAAGTTACTACACTCAATATACAATGTATAAACCCTAATTATTCTACTCATAAACTTTCATACATATTTTTACACTCAAAACCCTAATTCAAAAACCCTAAAACCCTAAAACCGAGCTAGTTTCTAAACCATGACCCGTTTCTTTGTTTTTATCCATTGTAAACCTAAACCAACACTCAAATAAGTTGTAATAACATAAATTACAACATTAATAATCATATACAATCATTAAATCATCATTTCATCACTTCATCTCAATTATACAAGAATTAAATCCAAGAAACCCTAAACGGACCCTAATGAGAACTCTTGACCCGTTTACTCGTTTTCACCCATTTTAAATCCAAACCACTTATCAATTCTTGTTACTAACTCCTAATATTAGCCTTGTGATCATTTATCCACACTTATAACACAAGTATACACGAATTCCAAGCCTAGAAATTCAATTCGTGCCCTATGAAACCCTAATTCAACCCGCGGCCTAAATTACCACTTCTACCCATTTTAAACTCGAACCACAAACCAACTACTGATGTAAACCCTTAATATAAGTCCTATGATCCATAATCTATCATTACTAAGCAAATGCACATGAAATTCAAACAAGAAAACCCTAACCAAACCTAATGAGACCCGCGTACACCTTTTCCTCTATTTTGACCCATTTTATAGATAACCAAGCTACCACACACCTTGATGACTCTCCTACTTGATCCCTAAGCAGCTTACCCACCTACTTGATGCATTCTATGGCTAAAAATCAGGCCACAAGCCCTCCTTGTTGGCTTAATTCAGTCGTGGTACGCAAGCACCCCAAATGACTTCCACCTTTCTTTCTAACCATGCATACTCATCCCCAACACTTCCAACTTAGTACCTAGCATGTACACATCACCCCCCACCTGTCTTTACCTTAGCTACTAAGGATTTGAAGCATAAAGGCCTCCTACAAGTATAAATAGGGGTAAACTATGTTCATTCTTACTCATCCCCCACTTCTTCTTTCTATAACCCATAAGAGCAATCATTATCTACTCAATAAGGTCCAAAGGAGATACAAGATCAAGAAACAAGCGAATCTTTGAAGAATTGAAGTCCCGAAGTGAAGAAACTAGGCGTACGAAGCATTTTGACCCAAACGACCCATTCGACTCCATTTTTGATCCTTGAAGCTCAAACCCAGGTTCTATATCATCATACCTGCTCCTACCTTCATATATTATCCATATGAATATGCATGATCACTTGTTTAAAGCATTTAATCAAAAATCTAGGCGTTATGCCATTTTGATCCAAAACCAAACCTAGAAACCCTAATTTTCATGTTTTTCTTAATCTAAAAGTTATAATGCCCAAATATTGTTATAATCTATCATAAATTATGTTAATGGAACAAATTTATTAGTTTTTGAAAGAATTTGGATTAAAAACCTACGCGTTTTCGTTTAAAACCCTAATATGACCCGTTTTGCTTCCTAGCTTAACGAATCGTTATTTTAAACTTGCGTTGCGTTAAATCTTCATATTTTAGTTTATTATAACTTATAAATGTCTATTGAAATGTTAAAATAAGCTTGCATGGCAATTTGGACATGTTTTGTAAATATTATCCATGCAAGGGGTATATATCGTAACTTTCGGAAACTTATAACTAAAAGGACTAAAATGTCATTTTATCAAAGTTATAACTATAGGGGTCTATGATGTTACTTTTCAAAGTGCAAGGTTTACTTTGTATATCTTTAAAAGTTAAAGGACCAAAGTCGTAAAAAAAAAAAGAAAAAAAAAAAAAGGACCAAACTCGTAAAAGTGCAAACTCCAAGGGTATATTTTGCCATTTTTCATTCTTAAGGGTCTAAAATGTAACATTTTGAAAAAGCATAAAAACATGTTCCAAACATTATAAGACATAACTTTAATTAACGCTTGTCGTGCTTATCATTTCCAAAAATTGATCAAAACGCTTAAAACCGATTATATTGTATCACAAAACTAGTGAGCTTCATATTAAGAGGTTTCATCTTGGTATTACGTTCTGACTGAGTTGTTGGGTTTATGATTTAAAGTGCTCTAGCTCCTTAAATGTTTACTGAATGACCTCTAAATTATGATGGCCCGAACGGTGATACAATAATTCCAAACTCTCCAATCAAACTTATAACAATATTAAACTCTTAGAATCAAAGTTCTAGAGTACAATCTTCATAAGACTCGACATATTATCCCAGGTTACGTGATGAAGCTGCTTCCTTTCAAGTTGATATACTTTCCGCCCAAGTAGATAACGTCGTACTACCATACAAACGCCTTTCCTTTGATATACTTTTGCCGTTAATCAGATTTCCCTGTTAAGGTGAAGTTCATAACCTTGCCTTTGCTTTTTACATGTTTTATAAACCCGCGAGGGGGATACATGCTTGTTTACAAACTCTTTTACATACTCATTTATCTTATAACAATGTTATTACTTTTCAAAGACTTAGTGAGTTCATAGCCTTGTTTTTCAATCTCTTTAATGTTTTATAAACCCGCGAGGGGGATACATGCTTGTTTACAAACTCTTTTACATACTCATTTATCTTATAACAATGTTATTACTTTTCAAAGACTTAGTGAGTTCATAGCCTCGCTTTTCAATCTCTTTAATGTTTTATAAACCCGCGAGGGGGATACATGCTTATTTACAAACTCTTTTACATACTCGTTTATCTTATAACAATGTGATTACTTTTCAAAGACTTAGTGAGTTCATAGCCTCGCTTTTCAATCTCTTAAATGTTTTATAAACCCGCGAGGGGGATACATGCTATAAATTAATCACTACAGTGGACTTCCCTGTTAACGTAATTGGTTACATGAGCTTAGAGTAATAATAATGTTACCATTTTACCATAATAATTGTACACATTGCACTTATTACCAATATAGAGTGTTATAACAACGTACCCACTTACCATTAAACTTGCAACAACTGTTCTGCCTGATAATACTGTTATCCAATACTGTTTTGTCCATATATTGCCCTGCAAATGCAAAATATTTCTATTATGATAACTTGTATTCAACTATTACATTTCAAACCTATGAATTTCACTCAACCTTTGTGTTGACCCTTTTTATGCATGTTTATCTCAGGTAATTGAGCAACTTATGGCATGGAGTGGCATGGACTTGAAAATGGCTAAAACTTGTTATCACTCACATTTTATGTTTCTAGATTTTGGGACCTGCCTTTGTAAAACTCTGATTTTAAATGAATGATAACGTATCTTTTAAAAACATCTCTTTTGAGTCATTTTTTATAATTGTGACTGTTGTATTATCAAGTAATACCCTAGATTAGCTTTCGCTGCTATATTGTAAAAATAAGTGTGTTATAGATTGGTATCAGAGCTCACGGTTATAGAGAACAAGGATAACACCTTAACTATAACTACTTTTCTTTAGCCATCAATGTCCTCCGTGCTACTACTTTCCCTGAATTATAAAGATGCCACTACTTTTCCCGAATACTATGTAAAAATACATAACTATTACACTATTATATAAATAAGTTATGTTATTTACTACTGGGTTGTTACAGTCATGTCTTCGTCCCCTTACTCATCCAATTCTGATATTGAGAATACTTTTTCCTCCACGAACATTCTAAACTATTTCCCAGCCTCACCGAGAAACGTTTCTCCTGAATCTTCTGATGATTTTACTAAGTATCTTTTGGACATACTAGTCTTCTCACCTTTACATGATGATCTGTATATAAAGAACATACAAGCATATGATGCTATTCCACCACCCCAAGTTATTATTGCTTTACCAGCTGTTTTACCATCATCTCTAGTATTATCACTATCACCAATGTTTGATTCTTGAGATTTCTTTCCTTCTAAAAGATTTCATCACCTAAAGACACTAAAACACCTATATCTCCATCTTCATCAGTAGGATCTTCATCACCGGTTAGGTCAGCTACATCATCACCAGACTATCCATTTGATAAGATTCTAGGAAGCTGTAAGCAACACAGAACTCAAAAACAACAAGGAAGAACCACTAGATTGGAGTTTTCTAGAATCCAACCACTAGATGTATGAATAAAGACACTTGTCAAATTTTACTATGTAAATTATATAAACAAGTTATTTATACAAGTGGTGATTCAATTATACCTTGTTGTTTTATAATACCAATTATATATGTCGAGATTGTCTATCCTATAGTATGATGACTCCTATCTTTATTCGAAATTGCTATAATTCTCTTACCATCCGATTTTCTCAAATCTTTGTACTTAGAAACACTAAGCCTCCTATTGAATACACTCCATGACCATTAATTCCGTAACTAATCTTCTCAAAGTCTTAAAATCTAACATTTCCAATGTATCCTCAATATCAAAGAATGATCACAGTCTTTTTTATTCTCATACCTTATTTTATGGTATGACTATATCATATATATGGATTCTCATTCTGTGATTCTTGTATATGTTTATAATCCTCCCTAAAAGAACCATCAACATCTTGCAGCACCAGCAGACCTTACACTGCCATCCGGCAACTGCTTACTGTGGTATGCTGCCAGCCTATAAAAAAAAAAAGGAAGCAACCAAGCTGCTAGCCAATGGGGCAAATGCCGACAATCCCAATAGGAACACTGGACCAAGAGAAATGCCTGTAGCAAAAAGAGAAAACTTTAAAGAATTCATAAGATGTCAACCTTTCTACTTCAATGATACAGAAGGAGTTGTTGAACTCATTCACTGGTTTGAACGGACTAAATCAGTATTTTCTCGTAGTAATTGTGTCGAGGAAAACAGAGTGACATTTTCTACTGGTACCCTGACCGACGATGCCTTGTCCTGGTGGAATGCATACGCCCAACCTATCAGAATAGAACAAGTTAATAGGATCACCTGGACTGAATTAAAAAGGCTCTTGACCAATAAGTATTGCCCTCGAACTGAAGTCAAGAAAATGAAAGATGAATTTTACAACTTGGTTGTGAAAAGAGATGATCTTAAGACTTACGTTAGAAGATTCTAAGAATTAGCAGTCTTATGTCTAAACATGGAGCCAAATTCTGAGAAACTTATGGAAGCTTTCATCGGGGGACTGCCCCAAAGCATTGAAGGAAACGTTACTGCTTCAAAACCTCAAACTTTGGAGGAAGCTGTCAACATAGACCAGAGGCTAATGGATCAGATACTAAAGCGTAATTCTGTGCAAGAAACTAATGCTCATAAAAGAAAGTTTGAGGATAAAAAAACACCAACAACAACGACAACAACTACCCTAATAATCGTAACAATAACAAATACCCCAATGATCATAACAACAATAACCACTCCAACAATCGCAACAACCACAATACAAGATAACCTGCAACAATAACAACCCAATAAATATCATCACCCAACCCCAAACTAAATGTAAGGCAAGAAACTTGCAGCTAATGGAAACCATAGAATAATGGGACCCTCATCCTGTTAGGAAGTGTACACTGCAATCACACAGACCATGCACTGTCAGTGATGGAATTGTCAACAAAGTAGGTAGGCCATCAGACTAGAAACGTAGGATAAAAAGCTAAAACTTCTGTTTCCCAAATATAACTCTATCTCCAATCAAACTCGGGATAAGAATTTTCTTGTAAGGATGGGGACTAAAACAACCAAAATTATCTAGTATCATTACATCAATGTAATATCACTTACTTAATTAAGTTACTAACTTTTTGACGAAAATAAAATTTCATTTCATTCCATTCCATTACGTATCATAGTTTACATTTCTAAAGTTAACGAGCTCACACAACCTACCTATGGCAGTCCTATCTACATATATGTCAAGCAAACATCATAACATGTCAAGTCAATATCTTAATATCATTTTTACAAAGTACATTACTCATATAATGTACCATTTGCAACGTTATATCAAGACGGGCTTTAAACCGTTATCGTTTACCTCTAAAACCCTAATTCCATGAAAGGTTAATATCTAAAGTGAATGTATAAGTTACTAAAGAATATGTACAAGTAATATAACATCTCATTTGAAATATAAACTCCCTCCAAGTCAAAGTGCAAGTCTTTAAAAATACAATATACAAGTCATTAAGCATGACATCCAAAAAAGCCGTTTTACCTCCGTTTTCATTCTAGTTTCTTCACCACCACTTTTGTACAAGCTACTAAACTCAATATACAATGTATAAACCCTAATTATTCTACTTGTAAGCTCTCACACATATTTTTACATTCAAAACCCTAATTCAAAACCCTAAACCCTAAAACCGAGCAAGTTTCTAAACCATGACCCGTTTCTTTGTTTTTATCCATTGTAAACCTAAACCAATACTCAAATAAGTTGAAATAACATAAATTACAACATTACAAATCACATTCCATCATCATTTCACCATTTTAACAACAATGTACAAGAATTAAATCTAGAAAACCCTAATTGAACCCTAATTTGAACTTTTGACCCGTTTACTCATTTTTGCCCATTTTTAACCCAAACCACCTATCAATTCTTGTTAATAATCCTCAATACAAGTCTTAGGATCATTAATCCACGCTTATAACTCAAATGTACACGAAATGCAAAGCTAAAAATCCTATTCGAGCCCTAAAGAGACCCGCGGCCATGTTTTTGCATTTTAACCCATTTTGAAACTTCCTTTTGCACTCAAGCACCTCATGACTCACCCACATGCTACCTTAAGCAGCTTACCATGCTGCTATATCCATTTCTTGGTTCCTTATGAGGCCACATCACCTCCCTTGGTCCTTAAGGCAGCCGCGGCTAAGAACAACCCCAAAACCACTTCCACCTTGGCCTAGCTACTACCATAGACCTCCATATCACCTCCCTAGACCCTTCAACACAGCTAGATCAGAACCATGCCACCTTAGCCCTTCACCTTGGTCACCAAGACTCATTTAGGCTATAAATAGAGCTCAACACCCCTCATTCTAACTCATCCCCCACTTCCTCCTCTATAACCCATCATAGCAGCAATCCTTTGCTCAAAGAAGTTCCTAAGAGGTCCTAAGAAGTCTCAAGAACAGAAGTGAAGCAAAAGAAACCAAGAAAAGAAGCCCGGAGTCGTTATTCTAGGCGTACGAAGCTAAAAGTCCCGATTTTGACCCATTTCCAAGCTATAAACTCAAAACCAGGTTCCCTAAGCTTACATTCTGTTTTCATACCCTCATAATGTTCATATGATCATGCTTAAACCATTTTTAAAAGCTTTGAACTCAAAAACATATGTTTTTTTACCTTTTTGATCCAAACCGAGCTCATGAAACCCTAATTTTGTGTTTTTCTTAAATCTATAAGCTAATCTTGTAAACTGAAGTTATAAGCTATTATAATAAGCTTATTTAATGATATTATAATCACTTTATTAAGTCTTGAAAGAATTTGAATTAAAAACCCGCGCGTTTTCATTTTAAAACCCTAATTTGACCCGTTTTGATTCTACTTTAACAATCATTATAATAAATTATCGTTACCGTTAATCCTTCATATTTAGCTTATATAAAAAAGCTATAACCTGAAAAATTACTTTTTATATGAAAATATCATTATTATGATTTTAGACGAAGAACCTAATATTTTTTTTTCATGCATAGGGGTATATATCGTAACTTTTTGAAAACTTATAAATACAAGGATTATTTTTTCCATATTTCTAAAGTTATAACTATAGGGGTCTATTATGTCACTTTTTAAAAGTACAAGGTTTACTTTGTACATCTTTTAAACTAAAAGGACCAAACTCGTAAAAGTGGAAGCTCTAAGGGTATATTTTGCCATTCTTCTTTCTTAAAAGTCCAAAATGTAACATTTTGAAAAAGTATAAAAATTTGTTCAAAACCTTATAAGATATAACTTTAATTAACGCTTGACGTGCTTATCATTTCCAGTTATTGAGCAAAATGCTTAAAACCAATTATATTAAAACTATTATAAAATTTATCATCGATGTGCTTGAAGCCGTTACTTTCATTCCATATACCTTTGCTATCAATTTCCCTATAACCGTTCAGGTGAAGTTCATAGCCTCGCATTTCAATCTTTTAAATGTTTTATAAACCCGCGAGGGGGATACATGCTTATTACAAACTCGTTTACATACTCGTTTATCTTATAACAATGTAATTACTTTTCAAAGACTTAGTGAAGTTCATAGCCTCGCTTTTCAATCTTTTTAATGCTTTATAAACCCGCGAGGGGGATACATGCTCAATTGTTTTTAATATACACAAGTACTTAAAACCGATATAGTGAGATTCATAGCCTCGCTTTTACTTATTTACATGCTTTATAAATCCGCGAAGGGGATACATGCTCAATTATTTTTAATATACACAAGTACTTAAAACCGATATTGTGAAGTTCATAACCTCGCCTTTACTTATTTACATGTTTTATAAACCCGCGAGGGGGATACATGCTTGTTACAAACTCTTTTACATATTCGTTTATCTTATAACAATATGATTACTTTTCAAAGACTTAATGAGTTCATAACCCCACATTTCAATCTTTTGAATACTTTATAAACATGTGATACTTGAAATAAACCATGAATGCAAGTGTTTTCTAAATGTATGCTATCCAGATATGTATGCTATCCAGATATATTATTGCCTAAGTAGCTTCCAGTGCCATTATTTCCATATCATGAATCATTAATTACTTGCATTGCGAGTGAGCGCGAATATTGTGAATAGATCTATTGGGGGTGACGGCTCCCGTTTGTATACCCATGCTTGGGGTAGCCAAACGCACTATATTTGTCCTAATAGGTAACCTTGGCAAGTTATCTTTTCCACGGGGACATCTGTCCCTAACCAATATCACTACGGTGATCTTCCCTGTTAATGTATTGGTGTCATGAGCTTAGATGCAATAATAATGTTACCCTATTTTCCATAATAATTGTATTCGTTGCAATTATAACCATTATGATAACTTGCATTCAACTGTTTTCCATAATAATGTTGTTCTCCATAATAATGCTGTTCTCCATGATAATGATGTTCTCCAAGATAATGTTGTTTTCCATAATAATACTGTTTTCCATAATAATTGTGTACACTATAATTTGTATTCAGACTAATTACCATAAACCTATGAATTTCACTCAACCTTTGTGTTGACCCTTTTTAGCATGTTTATCTCAGGTAATTGAGCAACTTATGGCACGGAGTGGCGACTTGAAGATGGCTAAAACTTGTTATCATTCACATTGTATGTAACTAGATTTTGGGACATGCCTTTGTAAAACTCTAATTTTAAATGAATGATAACGTATCTTTTAAAAATGTCTCTTTTGAGTCGTTTTCTATGATTGTGTCTGTGATTCATGAAGTAATACCCCAGATTAGCTTCCGCTGCTATATTATCAAAATGGGGGTGTTACAGAGTGGTATCAGAGCTCACGGTTATAGAGAACAAGGGTAAAACCTTAACTATAACTACTTTTCTTTTGCCATCAATGTCCTCCGTGCCACTACATTCTCTGAATTGTGAAGATGCTACTACTTTTTCCGAATAGTATGTAAAAATACATAACTACTATACTATTATATAAATAACTTACGTTATTTACACTGAGTTGTTATACATAATTATGTCTACTCCCGAATATATCTATCCTATTATTATCCTATCTGATTCCGATGTTGAGGATACTTTTCCCTCTACACATTCTCCTGACTATATCCCGGCTTTATCAGACTATTCTCTTGCTTCACCAGGAAACACCTTTCCTAACTTTTCAGATGATTTAACTAAAGATCTTTTATCCTTACTATCTATCTCACCTTTTCATGATGATCTCCGTATTCTAAAATTTTCCGTTATATCCTGCAACGTAATAACAAGGAAACACACAAGAATCTATACAATGTCAAATGATTTCAATACCACTAGGTATGAAAGTTTTGACAAAGACTTGTGATAGCATTCTTATTCGATGTTGACTTTTAAAGGTTAATAGATAACTATTCTTTACGATCAGAGTGGCGCAGCAGAAGCGTGGTAGGCCTATAACCCACAGGTTCCATAAATCGAATTATTCCATCCACCCAGGTTCTGACAAGATATATCAGGATCTGGAAAAATTCTATTGGCTGTCATCAAGAGGTGTGGTCTTGGAAATAAGTAGACGTGTGAAAGGAGGCAATTATAATTATGGTGCGCAACATAATTATAAATGCATCACACACGTGGACTCGTGACCTTGATTAGCCTAACATGAAAATCAAGTTCGTGCTAAGTATTCCTATCTATTACCTAATCTCACTTTAACATTCATCTAAATCTCGGGACGAGATTTCTTTAAGGGGTGGAGACTATAACAACCCGAAATTTTCACCAATGTAATATCTCTTTGTTATATAATATATCACTTTTTCCCAGGGAAATTTTTGCTTTAATCTCTTAATATGCAATGTAACTTGCATAACTAAAGTAGACGAGCTCACGCAACCTACCTATGTCAATCATATCTTCATATATGTCAAGCAAACATCATAACATGTCAAGTCAATATCATAATATCATTTTTACAAAGTACATTACTCATATAATGTACCATTTGCAACATTATATCAAAACGGGCTTTAAACCGTTATCGTATACCTCTAAACCCTAATTCCATGAAGAGTTAACATCTAAAATGAATGTACAAGCTACTAAAGCATATGTACAAGTAAAATAACATCTCATTTGAAATATAAACTTCCTCCAAGTCAAGGTACAATTCCTTTAAAGAACAAAGTGCAATTCATTAAGCATGATCTCTAAAATATCCATTTTACCTCCGTTTTCATTTTAATGTCTTCACCACCACATTTGTACAAGTTACTACACTCAATATACAATGTATAAACCTTAATTATTCTACTCATAAACTTTCATACATATTTTTACACTTAAAACCCTAATTTAAAAACCCTAAAACCCTAAAACCGAGCTAGTTTCTAAACCATGACCCGTTTCTTTGTTTTTATCCATTGTAAACCTAAACCAACACTCAAATAAGTTTTAATAACATAAATTACAACATTAATAATCATATACAATCATTAAATCATCATTTCATCACTTCATCTCAATTATACAAGAATTAAATCCAAAAAACCCTAAACGGACACTAATGAGAACTCTTGACCTGTTTACTCATTTTCACCCATTTTAAATCCAAACCACTTATCAATTCTTGTTACTAACTCCTAATATTAGCCTTGTGATCATTTATCCACACTTATAATACAAGTATTCATGAATTCCAAGCCTAGAAATTCAATTCGTGCCCTATGAAACCCAAATTCAACCCGCGGCCTAAATTACCACTTCTACCCATTTTAAACTCGAAACACAAACCAAATACTGATGTAAACCCTTAATATAAGTCCTATGATCCATAATCTATCATTACTAAGCAAATGCACATGAAATTCAAACAAGAAAACCCTAACCAAACCTAATGAGACTCGCGTATACCTTTTCCTCAATTTTGACCCATTTTATCGATAACCAACCTACCACACACCTTGATGACTCTCCTAATTGATCCCTAAGTAGCTTACCCACCTACTTGATGCATTCTATAGCTAAAAATCAGGCCACAAGCCCTCCTTGTTGGCTTAATTCTGTCGCAGCATACAAGCACCCCAAATGACTTCCACCTTGCTTTATAACCATGAATACTCATCCCTAACCATTCCAACTCAGTACCTAGCATGTACACATCACCCCCCACCTGTCTTTACCTTAGCTACTAAGGATTTGAAGCACCAAGACCTCCTACAAGTATAAATAGGGGCGAACTATGTTTATTCTTACTCATCCCCCACTTATTCTTTCTATAACCCATAAGAGCAATCATTATCTACTCAAGAAGGACCTAAGGAGATACAAGATCAAGAAACAAGCGAATCTTTGAAGAATTGAAGTCCTTAAGTGAAGAAACTAGGCGTACGAAGCATTTTGACCCAAACGACCCATTCGACTCCATTTTTGATCCATGAAGCTCAAACCCAGGTTCTATATCATCATACCTGCTCCTAACTTCATATATTATCCATATGAATATGCATGATCACTTGTTTAAAGCATTTAATCAAAAATTTAGGCGTTATGCCATTTTGATAAAAAACCAAACCAAGAAACCCTAATTTTCATGTTTTTCTTAATCTAAAAGTTATAATGCCCAAAGGACATGTTTCAATCATTCTTTGATCAAAGCCCATGAAATATTGGCCAAAGAATTGAATTCGAGCCCTAGTTATCCAAAACAGACCCGCTATATGTTTTATTGCCTTTTGACCCACTTTGAACTCTTCTTTGCACACAAGCACCTCCATGACTCACCCACATGTCTCCTAAGTAGCTTACCCACCTGATTTAGCTTTCCTTTGGTCCAAATCAAGGCTACATCTCCTTTTTTGTAGCCTAAATCAGTCGCGGCACCACCAAGGACCTCACACCTTCAATCTAGCTTTCTAGACCTCCCAACTCACACCATAGACCTCCCACATCAGTAGATAGCTTGTACACATGTCCATGGCCTGGTCTTAAGCTTCCTTACCCCCTCTTGCTCCATTCGACTATTTTAGGGGGTTTTACTTTGTATATCTTTTAAACTTGAAGGACCAAACTCGTAAAAGTGCAAACTCCAAGGGTATATTTTGCCACTTTTCGTACTCAAGGGTCTAAAATGTAACATTTTGAAAAAGTATAAAAATGTATTCAAAACATTACAAGACATAACTTTAATTAACGTTTGACGTGCTTAACATTTCCAAATATTGATCAAAACGCTTAAAACCGATTATATCGTATCACAATACTAGGGAGCTTCATATTAAGAGGTTTCATCTTGGTATTATGTTCTGACTGAGTTGTTGGGTTTACGATTTAAAGTGCCCTAGCTCCTCAAACGTTTACTGAATGACCTCTGAATTATGATGGCCCGAACGGTGATACAATAATTCCAAACTCTCCAATCAAACTTATAACAATATTAAACTCTTAGAATCAAAGTTCTAGAGTACAATCTTCCTAAGACTCGACATATTATCCCAGGTTACGTGACGAAGCTGCTTTCTTTCAAGTTGATATACTTTCCGCCCGAGTAGATAACGTCGTACTACCATACAGACGCCTTTCCTTTGATATACTTTTGCCGTTAATCAGATTTCCCTATCAGGTGAGATTCATAACCTCGCCTTTACTTATTTTACATGTTTTATAAACCCGCGAGGGGGATACATGCTTGTTACAAACTCTTTTACATACTCGTTTATCTTATAACAATGTGATTACTTTTCAAAGACTTAGTGAAGTTCATAACCTCGCCTTTACTTATTTACATGTTTTATAAACCCGCGAGGGGGATACATGCTTGTTACAAACTCTTTTACATACTCGTTTATCTTATAACAATGTAATTACTTTTCAAAGACTTAGTGAAGTTCATAACCTCGCCTTTACTTATTTACATGTTTTATAAACCCGCGAGGGGGATACATGCTTGTTACAAACTCTTTTACATACTCATTTATCTTATAACAATGTGATTACTTTTCAAAGACTTAGTGAAGTTCATAACCTCGCCTTTACTTATTTACATGTTTTATAAACCCGCGAGGGGGATACATGCTTGTTACAAACTCTTTTACATACTCGTTTATCTTATAACAATGTGATTACTTTTCAAAGACTTAGTGAGATTCATAACCTCGCCTTTACTTATTTACATGTTTTATAAACCCGCGAGGGGGATACATGCTTGTTACAAACTCTTTTACATACTCGTTTATCTTATAACAATGTGATTACTTTTCAAAGACTTAGTGAGTTCATAGCCTCACTTTTTAATCTCTTTAATGTTTTATAAACCCGCGAGGGGGATACATGCTTGTTACAAACTCTTTTACATACTCGTTTATCTTATAACAATGTGATTACTTTTCAAAGACTTAGTGAGATTCATAACCTCGCCTTTACTTATTTACATGTTTTATAAACCCGCGAGGGGGATTCTTGATTCGTTAACAAACTTCTTTTACATACTCGTTTATCTTATAACAATGTGATTACTTTTCAAGACTTAGTGAGATACATAACCTCGCCTTTACTTATTTACATGTTTTATAAACCCGCGAGGGGGATACATGCTTATTTACAAACTCTTTTACATACTCGTTTATTTTATAATAATGTGATTACTTTTCAAAGACTTAGTGAAGTTCATAACCTCGTCTTTACTTATTTACATGTTTTATAAACCCACGAGGGGGATACATGCTTGTTACAAACTCTTTTACATACTCGTTTATCTTATAACAATGTGATTACTTTTCAAAGACTTAATGAGTTCATAACCTCGCCTTTATTATTTACCAGTTTTATATAGCCTGCTTGAGGGGGTCGTGCTTGTTACAAACCTCTTTTACATACTCGTTTATCTTATAACAATGTGATTCCTTTTCAAAGACTTAATGAATTCATAACCCGCATTTCTATCTTTGAATACTCTTATAAACCTGTGCATTTAACTGATTATAAAACCATGAATGTAAGTGTTTTTCCAACTGTATGCTATCCAGATATATTATTGCCTAAGTAGCTTCCAGTGCCATTATTTCCATATCATGAATCATTAATTACTTGCATTGCGAGTGAGCGCGAATATTGTGAATAGATCTATTGGGGGTGACGACTCCCGTTTGTATACCCATGCTTGGGGTAGCCAAACGCACTATATTTGTCCTAATGGGTAACCTTGGCAAGTTACCTTTTCCACGGGGACATTGTCCCTAAACCAATATCACTACGGTGATTCTTCCTCTGTTAAGTGTATTGGTGTCATGAGCTTAGAAGCAATAATAATGTTACCCTTATATTTCCATAATAATTTGTATTCGCGCAATTTAACCACTATGATAAACTTGCATCAAACCGTTTTCATAATAATGTTGGTTCTCTCCATTAATAATGTTGTTCTCCATAAATAATGTTTGTTCTGCATTGATAATGGCTGTTCATCCCAAGATAATGTTGTTTCCATAATAATACTTATTTTCAATAATATGTGTACACTATAATTTGTATTCAACTAATTACCATAAACCTATGAATTTCACTCAACCTTTATGGTATTGACCCTTTTAGCATGTTTATCTCAGGTAATTGAGCAACTTATGGCACGAAGTGGCATGGACTTGAAGATGGATAAAACTTGTTATCATTCACATTGTATGTAACTAGATTTTGGGACCTGCCTTTGTAAAACTTCTATTTTAATGAATGTAACGTATCTTTTAAAAATGTTCTTTTGAGTCGTTTTTCTATTAGTGTTGTCTGTTTGGATCATGAAGTAATACCCCAGATTAGCTTCGCCTGCTTATTATCAAAATGGGGAGGTGTTCTGGGTGTTTTACATATAGACTATGCTTTTAGATAAGTCAGAAGATATGAGCCGAAACTTGTTCGTAAGCATACACCGCGGGTTTACTTCCTTTTTTATCACGGATGGTGATATCAAATTCTTGTAGGAGAAGAACCCACCGGAGCAACCTCGGCTTGGCGTCTTGTTTGTTCAAAAGGTACTTTAAAGCCGAGTGATCCGTATACACTATGCTTTTAGATAAAACAATATATGGCCAAAACTTTTCAAAAGCATACACAACGGCAAGCATTTCCTTTTCCGTGGTAGTGTAATTAATTTGAACTTCTGTCATTGTCTTACTAGCATAATGTATAGGCTGAAAGTGCTTCGTCTTTCATTGTCCTAAAACCGCACCAATCGTGAAATCACTTGCATCACACAAGAGTTCGAAAGGTAGGTTCCAATCTAGGACAACTAAGATCAGAGCTTTGGTAAGCTTCTTTTTAAGAGTCTGAAAAGCATCAATACAATCCTCAGAAAATACAAATGGTGTTTCCTTCTTAAGAAGGTGAGTCATCAGTCTAGCTATTTTGGAAAAGTCTTGGATAAAACATCGATAAAAACCCGCATGACCTAGGAAACTCCTAACACCTTTTACGGTAGTCGGGTGAGGTAGCTTAGCGACAACATCAACTTTAGCACGATCGACCTCAATTCCCGACTTTGAAATTTTATGCCATAACACAATTCCTTCTCTACACATAAAGTGACACTTCTCCCAATTAAGAACTAAATTTGTGTCTTCACACCTTTTTAGCATCTTTTCTAAATTGGAGAGGCACGAATCAAAACTATCCCCAAAAACCAAGAAATCATCCATAAACACTTTCATAGTCTTTTCGATCATATCATGGAATATGGCCATCATACACCGTTGGAAAGTACCGGGAGCATTACACAAGCCAAATGGCATGCGACGGTACGCGAAAGTTCCATACGGGCATGTGAAAGTAGTTTTCTCCTGGTCTTGGGGATCTATTGGTATTTGGAAATACCCCGAAAATCCATCTAGAAAACAATAAAACTCATTTCCGGCTAATCTCTCTAACATTTGATCCATAAATGGCAATGGAAAATGATCTTTTCAAGTAGCTTCATTTAACTTCCTATAGTCGATACAAACTCTCCACCCGGTAACTAAACGTGTTGGAATTAATTCATTCTCTTCATTAGCAACAACGGTTATTCCACCTTTCTTGGGAACACAATGCACTGGACTAACCCATGGGCTGTCGAAGATCGGGTAAATCATACCGGCATCAAGAAGTTTTAAGACCTCCTTTTTGATTACCTCATGAATTTTTGGGTTAACCCGTCTTTGACTTTGAACCGTGGGTTTGTAATCATCCTCCATCAAGATTTTGTGTGTACAAAAACGAGGGTCGATACCCTTGATGTCGGTGATTTTCCAAGCAATGGCCCGTTTATGAGATTTAAGCACCTTTAAGAGAGCTTCTTTTTCATCATCTTTTAAACCTTTTGCAATAATCACTGGTAACTTGTCGTTTTCTTCCAAGTAAGCATATTCCAAGTGAGACGGTAAATCTTTTAACTCTAATTCCGGAGGCTCTTCAATTGAAGATTTTGCCTCGGTCACTTCACTTTGTTTAAGGTCCATCGGAGGAAGTTGAAACGGGTCATTATTTAACAATTTTTCAATTAAGCAAATATCTCCCTCCGGATCGCAATCGGCATGATCAATTTCCGGTGAAATCGAATCATCCTTGAGATAAGCTTCGATTTCTTCCAAAATGAATTCAGAAGTAAACGGCTTTCATATGTTGGGTGGGATTGCCACCCGAAGAATTAGAAAATCCTAGCAATTCCGGAGCATACTCCTCACAAACTGCATCAATGATGTCAATTCGGTTTACCGACTTATCATTTGTAGAGGAGTATCTCGTGGTTTGATCTAAATTAAAAGTGACGGCTTCGTTATCAACCCGAAGGGTTATTTCTTCTCCATAAACATCAATTAAAGCACGACCGATCCTCAAAAAGGATCTCCCAAGTATGAGAGGTACTCGAGGATCGGCTTCGAAATCGACAACAACAAAGTCTGTAGGAAAATGAAATTTCCTTAAAAACAACTTTGTACAAAAAAAGTCTCCGTCGAGTCCTTTAGGATAAGTAATCGATGGATCCGCTAACTCAAAGAGTCATCCGAGTTGTGTAAGAACATGCAAAGGAAAGCTTTTTTTTCCAAATAAGCACAGGGCATCAGATTTATGCACGCTGCAATCTGGCCAAGGCGGACATACATGCCAATCTCTCTATATTGTTTCCGAGGAAAGGGGAGGAAGGGTTGGGTTGGGTTTTAAGTGGAAATAAGAAACTTCCGGATCTCCAGCTTTTTCAGGAAGCTTTTTTAGGAGCATCGCCGATCAATTCTCGTTTAACGGTATCTTAGCTAACTCAAGCAACTTTTCCTTATTCATGAGCAAACTCTTAATCGTAGGAGCAAATCTTGGCATCAAAAGCAAAGCATCCGCAAAACTAATGTCGAAGCGCAAATCTTGAAAGATTTGGAAGATCTTCTCTATTTGATTCGAAGCTTTGTCACGGGACTTTTGATCATCACGTCGTGAAGGATATGGAATATTTGGCTTAGGCAAACTCTTCGGAACATTGGGTTCCGGAATGGGAGTGGTTTTAGGTAAACTCTTCGGAACATCGGGTTCCAGAATGGGGGTAACCGGAGGTAGGATTTGAGCGGTACTTCCTTGGAAATTTGTTTGCTCTTTATCCGTTGTCTCCTTGGTTTCTCGTTCCACTACCTTTTTAGGAGAAGGATTAATAGGAAACAAGGGTCCCTCGTAAGCAACACCACTTCGAGTAGTGATCGCTTTCATCTCCCCCAACGGTTTGAATGTATTAACTCGAGGAGTAACCCAAAGTTAAGGCTTGGTTTTGAAACAATCCACAGATCATTTATTGCAAATTAATTTTGAAAAGTGTTTTGTTTGATTCATCAGACGTGCTTGTTGAAATTTATCGTTTGAATTTCATTCTTAAGGTCTCCTTTCAACGAGTTGATTTGATTTTGCATGTTTCTCAACATTTGATCGTTATTCCTCTTGTAACTCGAAAAATCATTTGAAATCTCTTGTTGAACTTGATTATTAGGCACTTGAAACGGTTGGTTTTGAAATCCTTGGTTTTGAAAATTTGGAGCATGATTATTTTGAGCTTGAAAACCTTGATTAACATGAAAATTATTTCCCCGATTAAAATTATTCCCTTGAACTTGATTATTGAACCTATTTTGACCATTGTTTTGCACCGGAGCAAAACCTGGTGGTGCCATTTGATTACTAACACGGTTCGGAGGGTTAACTTGATTGTAAGTACCCGTGGTCGCACAAACACTAGCCTGATTGTTATCGGTAGCCGGACAATTATACCAAGAATGGGCACCACCACAAGTAACGCAAGTTTCCTCAACCGCTTTAACCGGAGCGGGAGTGACAACTTTCTTAGAAACAATTTCGACTAAGGTCGAAAGTTGATCCGCAAGCTTATCAATTCTCTCATCCGTTTTACTAGAATATCATCATCCTAAAAGCAATTTTTTTTTTGGGGGATTTCCTATTTTCGTGAATAACAACTTTGAATTATTCCAATATTATAAAGCTTCTCTAGTCGTCTTACTCAAAAGATTTCCACCTGCCGCGACATTTAAGGAGTCTTGTTCATTCTCGTTTAAACCGTTATAAAATGTATCAACTTGAGTTAACTCCGTAAATCCGTGATGGGGACAAGCTCTAAGCAACTCCTTAAATCGTTCCCACGCTTCACTAAAAGTTTCCTCAAATTTTTGTGTAAATCGAGAAATTTCATTCTTTAAGTGAGTGGTTTTCGAAGGAGGGAAATTGTCTCAATTTGGTCACGAGATCCTCCCAAGTCAAGATCGAATTTGGTGGTTCTTTCTCGTACCAAGTTTTAGCGGCTCCCTCGAGCGAATATGGAAACATCATAAGCTTAATCACATCGTTAGGCACATTCCTAAATCGTAAAGTCGAGGTAATCCTTTTGAAACTATTGATATGAGCATGAGGATTTTCACTCTCACGACCGTAAAATGGATTTGCTTGAACCAATTGAAGCAAATTCTTCTTGATCTCAAAAAGATCAGCGTTAATTTCTGGTAAAACAATAGCTTCTCCGTACCCTTCCGTGGGTGCTCGGAGTAGCTCTTCCATTATACGTTCCGCCATTGGTGCAACAATAGTACGAAGCTCGGGTTCGACTATGTTTGGAGCACGTCCTTTGTTTCGACGTCTCGGAATGGTTACGTTTGAATTATTTGGAAAATAGGAATTTCTAGTGCGCATGCACTAAATAAGCAACTAAAATGAGAAAAAAAAACGAGAAAAGGAAATATTTTTGTTTACCGAATAATCAACAAACTTAGGGTAACTCTCTTAAATAAAATAAATTTTACAAAAGAGGTGCGCCTTTTTCGTAAGTGACACAAACGGTAAAAATTTTGAATCTTTGGTTCGGGAACTTATTAATGGATAATACCTCAATTGAAGGTATTATTTGTTGGTGTTCTTTTACCAACTTTGTAACTTTTTATATTCACAAATTAATGAGAAAAATCGAAAAATCCGGAAGAGCAAATATTTTTGTCTTTTTGTTTTTAAACTTTTACTTATACTAAAAAGAAAAGAAAAATATTTTTTTTACTTTTTTTTGTATTTTTGATTTTCTTAAAAGTGTAACTTTCGAAGACGAAAGGTTCTCTAAATCTCGATCAACAAACTTCAAACGATGGAATCTTAATCACAAATCCCCGGCAGCGGCGCCAAAAACTTGATACGTAAAGTTTTATACACGTATAATAATATAATAAGTATAGAAAATTCCCAAACTACCCTTGAGGACAAAGGTAGTTAGAAAAATCACACGATTATATATAATAATACGTATATTAACCGGTAAGTGATTACCGGGTCATTTTACCACGAAGATTTATGAAATTGAGACCTTGTCTTTATTTGGACAACGATTTGAATGGTTTCGATGATTGATTTGATTATCTATTTCTACAAGTAAAAATAACACAAGAAATAACAACTAAGCACGAAAACGATTAACGGGAATAAGAAAACGGGACAAATAAGCAAGTACACTAAAATTTAAGCCTACGAACGAAATTTTTATACCTAAACCTAAATTATGTTAAAAGAAAATTTTATAAAAAGAAAATTAATATTTTTGATTATTTTTCTATTTTTTTTGATTTTTTAAAGATTTTAACAAAGAAAAATGATTAAAAATAACAAACTTAATCCTAAAAATCTAGAAAAATTATTGAAAGTGTAAAATAGTGAGACGGATTTTATAAAAATAGAAACATAAATTAAGCAAACGAATTAAGCCCTTAAAAGATGAAATTAAGCTACGGCTTATAATTAGTTAAAGGAAATGGAAAAGGTGATAAAAGGGTAATGGAAAGAGAAGATGACGGATGAGCTAATGTAGCAAACTGGTTAAATGAGTGTGTGTTTAAGGGAGAGGTCCAGGGTTCGAGCCCTTGGATCTTTCTTTTTGCAATTTTTTTTATTTTGAAAAGTTTTAAAACAACAAAGATTGTTTAATAAGCTAGAAACTAAACAATCTTTTGTGAAAACTATTTTTTTGAAATCTAAGAAAATAACAGAAAAGGAGGCTTTATAAACATAAATGCTTACTACTTTTTTTACTTTTGACTTTTTATAAAACTGCTACCAGCTACAAATAACTAGTTACAAAGAAAAATAGCTACTAGAAACTAAGCCTAACCCTATTAATCTAAAAAGACAGATAAAAGATAAAAAACAAGCCATAAGCTGAAATAAGCCAAAAAACATTTAAGCAATTCTGAAAACCAAACAGGCAAACAATCAACTTTGGGCTTATTTTAAAGCAACCAAACAGATCCTTATGGCTTATTGGCCTATACCACAGGAAAGCTTAAACTATAAGCTACATAAAACAACTTTTAAAAAGGAATTTGAAACTCAAATAGGCTATTAAATGGCTTATTGAAAAAGCTATTGCAGACAGAGAACTATATTTTGGATTTTTAAAGTTTTATAAAAAAAACAAAGTACTATATTGCAGGCTAAAAACAGATAATCAAATAAACTTTTTAAGCAAAATTAAGACCTAAACTATCTAGATTGACCTATAAAATAGTTGTGCACCTAATTTCAAAAGCTAAAACCTACTTTAACCCTCTGAAAATTAAGCTTGAATTTCACTAAAATCTGTTTTCACTAACTGATGCAGTTGACAACCAAAGTGACCAAATCTTTAAAAACCAAATGTGCAGGCCTAAGTATTAGCATTCTACACTTTTAAAACACCAAACTAAAAGCAAAAAGAACAATTTCAATTACTATAACAGATTTAAGCTAAAAATGCATAAGAGATAGAACTAAACTAACAGATTGCTAATAGTCACTAAGTAACTTGATGAAAATCTGAATTTGATCAATTAAATCTTTAAAACAAGATCAAAAACCAACATATAAAGGTTTAAAAGAACCAAAGTAGCAAGAACCCCCACCAGTATTAACTTGAGGTTAATACTGACCTTGATCCAAACACCCCCTTAGAACTTTTATCTTCATATTTAGCTTAGGATTTTGAGAAATAAGACTTATTTTTCAAATACCAGATATCAACAAGCTTATAACAGACCTAATAAACAATATTCAATAAGCAAATAATCCAGAACTATAAGTTATAAGCTAAAGCTATTTTTTATGACAATTTTATAATAAATAAGTGAAAATAAAGATTTAAACTAACAAGTAAGCATATTAAGCATCAAACAACAATTATAAGCACTATTAAGGAGATCTAAATAGCAATAAGAAAAAAATAAGCAGTTATAAGCTAATATGCAGATTTAAGCTAAAGAGGGTAAAATGAGAACTCACATTTGCCTTTGCATAAACAAGGCTATAAAATGCTCTTATGAGCTAGTCAACAAGCTCTAGCTTATCACAAGGATAAGCTAGTAAAGGTCCCATAAGCTCTTCCCTTGTAAGCTTATCATCCAAGGCTTAATATCCATATAGCAAAGGTATAAAGCTTATTGATTAAGGTTTGTTAGCTTAGATGACTAATTTTGAGCTCAATCTAAGGCTTATTGACTCAAAGAGCTTATGAAGAAGCTTGTGAGAAGCTTATGAAACAGAAACATGAACATTAAATTTGTAAAAGGCGTAATAGTAAAAACAGTTTATGTAAAAGCAAAGATGATTTTATTAACTGAAAATTGATTACAAGATACTGAAGATGAGATTACAATAAGCTGAAAAAGTAAATTACATAAGCTAAAGTTTTAAAAACTGAAAATTACAATTAAGCTAAATTAAAAAATAAAAAAAAACTAAGATTTAAAGTGTCTCCTGTGTGTGAGTGTGAGGGGCTATTTATAGCCTGAGAATGAAGCTTCTAGGAGTCTTGCCCGCTCCTCTTATCCATCATCTTGGCCCTTGATTCTTCTCTCATCATTGGATCCCAAATGTGGATCGTTGGATTAAATGAGTGAGCACACGGATTGCCAACATGGCATTCCGTGTGTCAGACCTCTATGCTTCTTTTGCACTTGTTTTAGTGCAAATTTCATTGATTGGTGTGCTTTCTTTCTATGTCCGCGTGTCACTTCATGTGGGTTTCAACCAATCAAAAGCTTGTATGACGTCTAATTCTGCCAGATCATTCCTTGATACTTGAATTGATTATTCACGCTGTTAATTTGAATTAACCCTTTGTTTTGAGGTGGGTTAATTCACGAAGACGACGATGAACAGTAACAAGTTATTACCCGCCTTTTTTAACTGAAAAGGAGGGGTTTGACTCGGGAGGGGTTTGACTTGGGCCTTTTTATATCAAATAGGATTGGGCCAGGAGTTAATAGCATGTCATAGGTTTGTTTATAAAGATAATGTCCGTTATCTCTTATATTATAAAGAGATAATGGTGTTAGGGTTTAGGGACTTTTGGTGAAATTAGTGTATAACATTTAGGACTGATTTGGTATTTTTGAGAATTTTGTCCTTTGTGAGTTGACCAAATGTTGACCATGGGTTGACTTTGTTGACCTTTGAGTAGAAATCTTCCGGCTCTTTTGCACTTTATCCGTTCCCGTGTCCGTGTTTGTCCGGTTTTGGCCATTTTCTTTTGTAATTTATGCATATCCTGTACCAACAATCACAAAGACAAACAAGCAATATACAAATAAATTTTTGCATCATTTTGATCATTTAAGTGCTATTTAGATATAATAAAAGATAGATATTTCTCACATATCAAGGCACATGCCAATGAGAACAAAATGATGTTGGATCGATTCACTCAACACACTATGGATCCTCTTGCTTTGATGTCTAATGTCTCACACCAACGGTACTATTCATAATCATCTACAACTCCACCATCCACATATGTTCCACCACACTTTGCTGACAACACTCAACTTGATTCGGGACTCTCTCCATCGGACAACTTAATTGAGAATTTAACCAACACACTTGCCCTACTCACCCAATCATACAAAATGTACCTTCCTCAAACAAACAATCAACTCAAAACTTCAATCTAACCCAGAATCAGCACTACTTCCAAGACGCAGGGTTGTTGTTTAGAATGTACAGGTCAGACAAATAAAGGACAGGGGAACAATGCACGGGTCAAGGTGCAAGGCTGGTTATGGGGGATCATAGAACAGAGTTGGGAATGCTAATCCAGGTCAAGCAAGGCAGGTTAAGTGCTACAACTGCAACGGTATAGGCCACATAGCAAGGAACTGCACTCAACCCAAGCGTCCACAGAACTCCAAATACTTCAAAGACAAGATGTTGTTGATGCAAGCTCAGGAGAACGGGGTGGCATTAGATGAAGAGCAGTTATTGTTTATTTATTGCAGTGGAAAGCAACGCTAATGATGAAGAATTGATGTGCAACCTGATCGGACTTAGCAATTAATGTGGATAATAGTGTTTCAAGCATATAACTATGATGCTTTTGATTCTAATATAGATGAGGCTTCCCCACGGCTAGACCTATGTTTCAGGCTAATCCTATCATCCTCAGATGCTGTTTATGATAAAGCTATTCCGTCTTATGATTCGGACATTCTATCAGAGGATACATGACCAGATCACATATCAGGATGTTGTTAGTGAATCATCATGAAGAACACGAGATGCATAACGCTGTAAAACCAAACACATGATGAATCCATGCTGAATTATACGAGGTGATAGTAATATGATTCCGTATGATCAGTATGTAAAGGACAACTCAGTGTTAGTTGTACAAAGTAATGTATCTTCTATTCCAAATGATGCATACATGATGATATTTAATGATATGCATGAACCGCATACCCAATCTGTCTCTGACACAACACGAAACACAGGTAGTTGATAATCATTAACTGCTGAACTTGCAACAATAAGGAACAAGTTGAACAGTATGAAAGACGCATACTGACGTAATAATAATGAAGAAAAAGTTGAAAAGGAACTTTATCGTTAAAATGCAACTTGCTTCTACCATAACCATAACAAGTCAATGGTAGAAGAAGTTACGTCTTTGAAAAAGGATTTTAAACAGAAAGAAAACAAATACCTTGAAGAATTTTTGGACATGAAAGCTTTAAAAGAAAAGGTCGAGGATAAATTATACAAACAAGACCAGTCTCTTCAAACAGTTCACATGTTGTGTAAACCAAAGCCCTATTATAATGAACAGAAAAGGACTAATGCTGGCAAGAACCCTTATGCCTTTACCCTGCAAAGCAAGTTAGCCTGCTCTATATAATGGTTATGAAATTATCAAAAACAATCATGTCCCGGCTTTAGTGCACAACACAGAGGATACCCTAGAGATAGCTGAAATCACTAGGAGGAAAATGAATGACAAAATGAAAGACCCTGAGTGTGTGACTCATAAGGTTAAGATTGCACCACCTGATTACTCGAAAGAGAATTATTTAGCGACCTTCACACCACAGAAGCAATTGACCCCTGAGCAAATATTTTGGTCTCAAGATCTCATCAAGATGAAGAGAAGCTCTTCAAAAAAGCAATACACCGCCATCAAGACCAATCAAAGCGTTGAACCGGTGTATCCGCCAAACACACCAGTCAACGCTTCCCCTATGTGCTTCCAACAAAATATCAAGTGAAAATTAATATTTTTGCACTTATACAACTTTTTTCGGAATTTGAAAAAACTTGTAAAAAGAGAATTACACCAACGGGGCTCACTGAAGGGGAAAGGGGTTTTGAACAAACCAAGGAATGTTACCTCACTGAGGTCATTCCATTTTTCAAAACACTTAAAGAACATTTTGAGGGAATCCAAAAGGCTTTAACTAAAGAAATTAAAGAAATGAAAGACATTTTTGAGGAGTTGGAAGCTGAAGTTGACCAAAATGTTGTAAATAGGAAGCATGATGAGATTGAGCGGAAAAATCTTCTTATTGCAAATGATAATTTAATTGTTGATTGCTTGTCCAAAGAAGTGTTTTATATTGCAACGAATTCTGAGCTTACTGTATCTAGATTTACTGAAATGCATGAAGCCCACACCATTGTTCAAACACGTTGTCTGGAACTTGAAGCAGAGCTTTCTAAATTACGAGATAAGGTTCAAAAAGATAATCATACTGAATTAGTAAAACGTTTTCCAATCTTGAGGTTAATCACTTAAATTTACAGTTAAAGTATCAAAACCTTAAAGAAAGTTTTAGTCTTTGTAATCGAAAAAATGAAAGCTTCCATTCAAGGAAAGGACAACGCCATCAAAAAATTAAGAATGCAAATCTCTCAATTGAAATAGACCCGTAGTGAAGCAGACCATACTCTTGATTTCAGGACTTTAGATTTTCAGATCACTCAATTAACTAAAAAAGTCACCGTTCTTCAAGAACAAAATGAGCTTTTTAGGGCAGAGAATGAAAAAGTTAAACAACATTACAAGGAATTGTACGATTCTATTAAGATCACGCGTGCTAAGCATATAGAACAGACAACTGCCTTGCTAACTGAAAATGAAAATCTGAAATGCAACACTATGGAGTCTGTAAAACCAAGAGTTCTTGCACCCGGTAGGTATGCTATAGATGTTGAACCGATTCCCCCTCATAATAGGAACAATAGGAAAGTTCATCTACATTATCTCAAACATCTTAAGGAAAGTGTAGAAACCCTTCGCGAGATAGTAGAAGAAGCTAACGTTGAAAGACCATTAGATAGATCACTTGCATCTGCTTGTCTTTACACCAAACACTCTCAGGAACTATTAGAATATGTAATTGACACTTGTCCGAAAGACTTTAACCAACGAGATAAAAAGCATGCTCCTACCCTTTTAATTAGGAAAAAGCAAGTTACTTTTGAAGAACAATGTGACAAGTCAAATAGTAACACATACAAACATGTAGAGCAACTGAACACTCAGAAGACTAATGTCTCTGTGCCTCCTTCTACAAGAGTAAACTGTTGCATCAATGATAGCG
The DNA here is from genome assembly GCA_026074375.1 of Tanacetum coccineum. Classification (NCBI taxonomy): domain Eukaryota; kingdom Viridiplantae; phylum Streptophyta; class Magnoliopsida; order Asterales; family Asteraceae; genus Tanacetum; species Tanacetum coccineum. The sequence goes on from BQNB010052986.1 coordinate 30,736, forward strand.
GATCACGGCCTAGGAGAAATACCAAGAAAAATAGGATCTCGCCAGCTAAAGGTGTCAACAAGAAGAAAGTAAAAGAACACCCTATGACAAATAAGTCTAACTTAAGAACCACGAATCATGTTGATTCTAGTAGTAGCTCTAAGCGTACTGTAATTAATTTGAATTCTGATTCTGTTTGCCAAACATGTAACAAATGTTTAATTTCTGCAAATCATGATGTGTGTGTGGTTGATTATTTGCAATTTGTTAAGGCATCCCCCCCTCTATTCATAATATTTATAATGTTGTGTGAAAAGTTAAGCAAGTTTGAAACCCCCAAGCAAGTAGGCAAGTATGGAAACCCAACGTGCTTAACATGTTGGTCATCAATTGGAGACCCACTGACAGAATAATTCACTTATGAGAACAGTGCCCTTTAACTAGGCTCACTAAACCTAAAGTAGCACCTGCTAAGCAAAACAAGAATCAGGCCATTACTTGTGCTAACTAACAGGAACCCAACCAAAATTAGGGATCCAACTTTCCAAACTCTCCATCTTCGTCTATTTTCAAATGCAGGTCGTACAGATCGTCCTTTGGTATTTGGATTTAGGCTGCTCAAAACATATGACGGGGGATCGCTCATGGCTCAGGAATTTCGTAAAAAAGTTCATCGGGACATTTAGATTCAGGAATGACCACTTTGGTGCTATTATGGGTTATAGAGATTATGTGATTGGTGACAGTGTAATCTCCAGGGTATACTATGTGGAAGGACTAGGACACAATATGTTCTAAGTCAGACAATTTTGTGACTCTGATCTGGAAGTTGCATTCAGGAAATATTCATGTTATGTTCGAGATACGGATGGTGTTGAATTAATTAAATGTTCTCGCAGCTCTAATTTGTATACCATCTCGGTTGAAGACATGATGAAGTCCTCTCCCATTTGCCTATTGTCTAAGGCCTCCAAGAATAAATCATGGTTATGGCATCGTCGTTTAAACCACTTCAACTTTGGTACCATCAATGACCTTGCAAGAAAGGACTTAGTCGGAGGTTTACCTAGATTAAAGTTTGAGAAAGATCATCTTTGCTCTGCATGTCAACTAGGAAAGAGCAAAAAGTAAAACCATAAACCCAAAACTAAAAACACCAACTTGGAAGTTCTTAATACCCATCATATGGATTTATGTGGACCGATACGAATGCAAACAATTAATGGGAAGAAATACATCTTAGTCATCGTTGATGATTATTCTCGGTTTACTTGGGCTAATTTTTTGAGATCGAAAGATGAAACCCTAGAGGTCGTCATCAAATTTCTAAAGCAAATACAAGTCGGTATCCACAAAACTATTAGATACATCTGTACCGATAATGGTACAGAATTTGTCAATAAAGATTTGACTGCATATTATGAACGTGTCGGCATTTTTCACCAAAAGACGGTTCCACGGACTCTACAGCAGAATGGCGTTGTCGAAAGACGGAACCGTACTCTTGTAGAAGCCGCTAGGACAATGCTGATATTTTCCAAGGCTCCGATGTTTCTATGGACAGAAGCTGTGGCTACTGCTTGTTACACCCAAAACCGATCCCTCATTCACACTCTTTATAACAAAACCCCATATGAGCTGGTGCATGATAAGAAGCTTGATCTTACCTTTTTCCGTATCTTTGGTGCTCTTTGTTACCCTACAAATGACAGTGAAGATCTTGGAAAATTACAACCAACAGTTGATATTGGAATATTCGTTGGTTATGCACCTAGCAAAAAAGGGTATATAATCTACAACAAAAGAACATGAAGAATTATGGATACTATTCACATTCAATTCGATGAGCTGACTGAGCAAATGGCTCCTATGCAACTCAGTACTGGACCCACTCCTACTTTTCTGATGCCTGGACAAATAAGTTCAAGGCTCGTACCAAATCCGGTTCTTGCAGCGCCTTATGTACCCCCCACAAATAAAGAACTGGAAATTTTATTCCAACCAGTGTTCGATGAATACCTGGAACCTCCTCGTGTTAAAAGACCGGTTCCTCCTGCTCTAGCAGTTCTAATTCCAGTCAATTCAGCTGGTACACCTTCATCTACTACCATTGATCAAGATGCACCTTCTCTAAGTCATTCACCATCATCTTCGGCATTACAATCTCCAAGTATACATCAAGGCGTTGCAGCTGAATCTACTCTCGTGGAAGAAAATCCGTTTGCTCCTATTGACAATGATTCCTTCATAAACGTATTTGCTTTGGAACTAAGTTTTGAAGCATCCTCATCTGGGGATCTTAGTTCAGCAGAATCTCCTTATGTCACTCAAACACTTCAAAATCTCAGGAAATGGAGCAAAGATCACCCGCTGGATAATATTATTGGTAACCCCTCTCGGCCGGTATCCACCAGAAAACAACTGGCAACCGATGCCTTGTGGTTCTTGTATAACTCTGTACTGTCAAAAGTCAAACCAAAGAACTTTAACCTCAATAACTAGAGAAAATATTGGGGCTGGTTTCAAGCTATCAAGATGAGATTCACGAATTTGGATCAACTTCAAGTATGGAATTAGTACCTCACCAGACTGTGTCATGATATTGCTCTCAATGGATTACAAAGTTAAGCTTGATGATACGTGATGTTTTCTAAATAACAAGGCTGGTTGGTGGCCAAGGATATCGACAAAGGAGGGAATGATTCGAGGAATCATTAGAACCGTTTGCATGTATCGAGCTATTCGAATCTTCATCGCCAAAGCCGCCAAAAAACATGACCATCAATCAAATGGATGTCAAGACAGCAAATCCCTTAAATGGGCGAGTTAAAGGAAGAAGTCTAGTTAGTCACCAGTAGGTTTCGTTGATCCAGGCCATCGACATAGTTTAATCGTCTAAGAATGAGCCTTGTACGGTTAAAGCAGCTCCTCGGGCATGTATGATACCTTGTCACGATTTCGTTTGGACACAACATTTCCAAGGGTGCAGTAGATCTACATTATTCATAAGGAAACCAGGCAAACATATTCTCTTGTTCAAAATAAGTATATGAAATCATAATATGCCTCGACGCTAACCTAAAGCTATTTCATATTTTCCAACGAGATGAGTTCTAAATTTCTAAATGTCAATGATGGGATAAATGTCTTTTTTCCTAGTTATAAGTTAATCAAAATCTCCTGAGGCTTTTTATTAATCAATCAAAATTTTATGCTCTTGAAATATTAAAGAAATTTGGATGGATTCGTGTGACCCTGTTGATACACCCATGGAAGAATCGACTCAAACTGGATGAGGACCCATTAGGGATTCCAGTTAACCAAACTCAATTTTGTAGTATGGTCAGCTCCCTGATGTACCTCACTGCCAGCAGACCCGACCTTGTATTCGTTGTATGCATGTGTGCTAGGTATCAGGCTTCGCCTACCAAAAAGCACCTTGAAGCACTTAAATGGGTCTTTTGGTATCTCAAAGGAACCATTAATTGGGGTCTTTGGTATCCGAAAGACACCGCTATGGCACTAACGGCCTATGCAGATGTGGACCATGCAGGTTGTCAAGACACACGAAGAAGTACGCCAGGAAGTGCTCAGTTCCTTAGTATCTGAAATAGAAGAGCTCTGCGATCTCAACTACAAAGGCTGAATACATTGCCATGTCTGGATGCTGTGCTCAGATACTTTGGATGAGATCACAGCTTACAGACTACGACTTTGTCTTCAATAAGATTCCCCTGTATTGTGACAATCGCAGTGCCATTGCTCTCTGCTGCAATAATGTCCAGCACTCCCGATCCAAGCACATTGACATACGACACATTTTTACGAAGAGCAGTTGAAGAAAGGCATAATGAGTTGTACTTCGTGACGACGGATTATCAGCTCGCGGACATATTCACCAAAGCATTATCAAAGGAGCGGTTCGAATTTCTTCTCCCGCGACTTGGTATGAAGAGTATGTCCCCAAAAACCCTTAAACGTCTTCTAGAAGGAGATGAGGAGTAAAGGATGGTCCTCCTATATCCTATGTAAATATGTATATAGCTTAAATCTAAAAAGAAAATACAAAAATATAAAACCTACAAAAACCATAAAAATTAGAAAATAAAAAATTCCAAAAATAGTTTTTCAAGACATGTCTTCCGTTTATCGATAACATTTGTGGACCTAGAAATGTCATTCAATAATGACACGGGTTTTTAAATGAATCTCGAACGGAAGTTCAAACTTTTCAAAACATGTCTTTATGGCTTGCAGTTCCATCTGACTGCAACCTGCTTTTCTATTTGAGGAAAGCTTGTCGCCAAAAAGATGGCTGTTCCTGACAACGGGTGATTAAGTTCTCCCGGGCATGGATTACTTTATATACATGCAACTCCGAATTAATGACATTTCAGTGCATTATTTCTTGTTATAGAAGAAGAAAGTCTTCTTTCTTTAACCAAATGATTTTTCGTCTATGATTCTTCAAAAAATTATTTGTGTTACCCACTGTGAAAAATGTTGTTTAAACTTAATCTGACTTGAATTTCTCAAAAATTTGGGCACCATTCAATGACTACAACCTCCTTAAATAGAAAATGGGTCATTGATTGAGGGGGGAGAGTGTTTTCAAATTTATGAACATCTAACGGGCATTGTTGAATATCTTCAAAATAATTGACTGTGAAAAGTTTTTATTAAACAGTGTTTCAATTTTAAAGAGTGTTAAAGTTTATTTTAACTTAAAAGGCCAACGTTGTCAAGACTTGTGAGTACTAGGGACTCAGGTGCTAAATGCTAAATGATTCCTAGGCTTATGAAATTAACAAGATCCCCCCCATGTGTGCCAATTCTGAATCTTGCATAAACCTTATTAATAAATTAAACCACAAAGTAATGGTCTTAGGAAGTTAAGGGACCAAAACTGCCAAATGATGAAACCATTAAAAGTATAAAAGGAGGTAGCGAGTTACTGTTGGTCAAATCTTGCAAAACCAGTTCAACATATCCCTCAAAACTCTCATCACGCAACCTCGCTAAGGTTGAGCTTTTTCTTTTGATTCGTGATTTTGTGGATGCTAGTGCCAATGTATCTTTGTATAATGTTACAATAATCTAATAAACATATACATCTAGAAATGGTTGTCTAATCTCACAAATCGCACTAAATCAAGTGATTTCCACTGTTGTAATATCATCTAATTTGTTAATGTTTGGAAATGATGTTTTAACTGCTGGTTAGAGTTAAAATGTATGAATGATGCCTCTTTCAATATTTATATGCAATCACCTTTATTCATATTTTTGTGTATTGATGATTTCGTGGTATTATTTCTGACTTTTTTATTAGTTAGAAGGTACCTTTGATTGTGTTTTTGTTTGTTGTTTCTGGATGTTGCAAAATATTAATAGAGTGTTGTCTAAGCGTTTATCATGTTGCCCGTGAACCTGTTTGTGGCTTGTGTGAATTTTAGGTTATAGAGAGTTGTTTAGAGTGCTATGTTATCAGTTAAGATGATTTTTCTTGTTAGCGAGTTTCTGTCATTGCTTATCAGCGAGTTATAATGAATGTTTAGCAGTTAATACTTAATTACATAAACAGGAAACTCGCTACCTAGTAACGGAGATTGATGAAGACTTATTTTTTATTAAAAGATTAACTTACTATTTCAACTTTCTAAATTTAATACGAGTTAGTATTAATAAGAATATTATATGCAAGTTGTAATTAGCGAGTTATCATTATCGAGTTGAATGTCATCTCTTATTTAATTATGTGCAGGCAACTCGCTATCCCTCAGCAAGTTAAAGAAGATTTTATTTTATTATAATATTTAACTCTCTATTTCAAATTTTCCATTTTGGTAGCGAGTTAAATACTTTTAATAAAATAGGTCAGCGAGTTGTCTGCAGCGAGTTATGTATTTTATCAAATATCTTTGGGTCAACTCATTCCAAGGTTGAATTCCCTTTGAGTAATTGCTCTCAACTAACATCATATATCTGTATGTTTGTCTTGTTGTTGGATCTACTTGTGCAGATACTATGGCTGACATGAACATTCCTGCGAATGATGCTCATACTGAACAAGCTCCTGCTGTCGCACCACCGACTAGAACGGATGATCAAATATTGTCGTTAAGAAAGTGGGTTCCCATCGGCAAGAGCAACTACGTACTCGATGTGCACAAGCTTCAGAGGAAACCGTATCTCCCGAATTGTTGTGCCTTACTAAAGAAACACAACTTCTTTAGGGCCTTCATGGCATCCTCTACAATTCTGGCTATCTACATTCAAAAGTTTTGGGACACCATGTGCTTTAACTCATCTACTGGGTTGTACAGTTATCAGTTAGATGAGCAATGGTTCAATCTTTACAAAGATATTCTCAAAGATGCTCTCGATATCTCTCCAGCCAATGATAACAATCCCTTTGTGGCTCCACCGTCGAGTGATACAGTTATCGAGTATGTCAACACTTTGGGATACCCCAGTACAATCAGGAACATGTCAGTAATGTCTGTTAATGCTCTCTATCAACCATGGAGAGCCATCTTGTCTATGATCAACATGTGCCTTACCAGAAAAACTGCTGGATATGACAGGCCAAGACATCCAGTACTTCAGATACTTTGGGGTATCATTCATCGCTCCAACATCGATTATGCTAAAAGGATTTGGGAAGAGTTTGTTCAATCCATACAGACGTTTCTCAATGACAGGAAGAATCTAGCTACGGCTGCACGTGGAAAGAAGAAGACCGCTCATCTGCTCATTCTAAGTGTCAGGTTCACCAAACTGATCATCCATCATCTGAGAACCAAGCACAACATTCACCCAAGGACTGGTTCGCCTCTTCACTACTCACATGAGGAAAGCATTCTGAACACTCTCAGGTTTGTTGGAAAGGATGGTAGAGAAATATTTGGCATGCCGATACCTGATGCTCTACTCACTGATGAAATTAAAGGAGCACCCTACTACGGAGACTACCAAGAGCATGTTGCCAAGTATCAATAATTTCTAGATGCAGAACGTGGCAAGGCTGAGAAAGGAGGAGCAACAGAGTCTTCTGATGCTACCAAGGTCACTAAACCTAAGCAAACAAGGTTAATAAAACCGCTGGTGACAAGGCACCAACGCCCATCGCTACTCAACCACCTAAACCCAAACCAGCACCTACTCAACCATCAAAAGCGGTCTCAAAGAAGAAACGAAAACTGGTTAAGGAAACTCCTGATGAACCCTCACAAGCAAAAAGATCAAAAGGTGGACTAGTGGGAAAAAGACGCAAGCCAAAAAGTCTACTCAAGTTGGTTGATGAGCCCAGTGACGAAGGTGTTCATGTTGAGGAACCTGCCCATACTGATGAAGAAGCATATCTTCAATGGGCCCTGGAACTATATCTAAAGGAACAAGCATAACAAACCCAAGGACCAGCTCATCCGGTGGTATTGAGGGAGCCTGACTCTAGGAAATATCAACCACTTCCAGAGGTACAAGGAAAGGGGAAAGAAAAAGTCGTTGATGAACAAGCTGCTCACGATCTACTCACCCTTCAGACTCCAACGAAGAAGAGCCTTGTAGATTAATTTATCTTTTAAAGGTGCCCTACCATGCACACTGAACCCACTAGACATGCTGACTCACCTTCCTTGGATGCTGAGCTACCTTTGACTGACAGTGAAATGGAATCAGATGAGGAAGTGCCGTGATCAATGCTGGAGATCAAGATGAAGGCCAGGCTGGACCAAACCCTGGTGAACAAGATGAAGGCCAGGCTAGCCAAACAAGGTAAACATAAGAAGGAAAGGACTTGATCAAACCCTGTGTGATGTTGCAAAGTCTCAACCTCAAACAAGACTGTAGCTTTAGCATCATAATCTATGGCTTGGACTACATCTGACACTAGATATGAGTCAGCTGGGGTCTCTGGGGCTCAAGAATTATCTTTTACAGACTCTCTGATGCATGATGATTCCATTCCTGATAAGCATGTACATTTTTCTGATGATGAAGTCTCCGGGAATGATCACCTACCAAAAGCTGACTCACGAAAAGACTGGTGGAAACCACTACCAGAAGAGGAAAGACCAGCGACTCCTAAACCTGATTGGATCATTCCGTCTTCCAATGTGTCAGATGTAGAAAACAACTAGGCTTCTACGTTGGTTTCAACTTCTGAAACCCCGCTGATAACTCATTGTTTTGCCAAAGACGGAGACATGACGACTTTCATGAAGTGTACTAGCCGACAAATGAACAATAACCATCTTACACAAGCATATTTCGAAGGGCAAGCTTATGAGTTGTTAAATCTTCTACCCCGGATGTCATTCACCACATATCCAGATGGAAGAGTGTCACAAGATGCTCACAGATCATGTTGATTGTACAAACCAGCAGGAAACCAAGTCAGATTCGATGTCAAAAGACCACTGCCCCTCGGTGGTCTTCCAGGTCATGAAACTATTCAAACACATTTCTTCTTTAATAATGACTTGGAGTATTTGAGATATGGCAGCAAGGGAATCAGTCCCGCACTATTGATTTCCAGGATGAAGGCTTCTAGGTATCCTGACTTTGGTCTTGAACTGCTAGTGCCGGAACAAATGTGGATTGATGATGTGTACACCTATGACATAAGTGCAAAATATGGCATCTCTCACTGGTGGTTTAATCGAAAAAAGTTTTATATTGACAGACCATGAGCTTGCGCGTCAAAAGGATGTCAAAACACAAAAAAAAAAAAAAAAAAAAAAAAAAAAAAAAAAAAAAAAAAAAAGAAAAAAAAAAATATGCGGATTCTCAGTGTTGTCAGAATTAAAGCATAATCGACGATACGGGTATGACTACTTGAGCGAAATTATCCTCAGAAGAGCTGACTTCCAAGAACACACGATTGCTAAAAAAGATTTCAAGAACCTGTATCCTAGTGACTTTGAAGACCTGAATCTGCTTCTTCTGCAAGGTCATCTCGATTATCTTCCTGGAACCGCAAACAGATGCTATCTACTGCTGTCAAGCTATGGACCCGAAACTTAGTGATTTGACAGCGGGTTGAAGACTTTCAACTCGGCATTAAAAGCTACCAGACACAATTGAACCTCACCAAACCAGGATGGGATGAAACAGGCTACGAGTTCAAGCATGATTATACCATCATTGAGTCTCCTCGAGCAGTAGTGTTCCCAGTAGACAACAATAACCGAAAGATCATGAGGTTCAATGAGATATACAAGTTCAGTGATGGGACGTTGACACGTATTCTAGAATCACTAGATTACAAAGTCAAGGAATTCAAGGTTAAGCGGCTCAATCCGGGCATGAATACGCGATTCTGGACTCAAAAGGACGTGACAAGGGGCAAAGAGTTCATAGCGGCTATTGAAAGGTGACTGAAGACAAGAAGGATCTTCCAGAATCTGGAATGCTTTGTTGGTGGACGTGTTCGTGATATTGGCTACAGACTTCTTCAGCGAACGGAATGATATCGTCATTCCAATTAAAAGGTCAATATCATGTGTATTATATTGTA
>BQNB010052987.1:0-35471 GCA_026074375.1 Tanacetum coccineum
GGTGACAAACTTCTTAATAACTTTTGATTAACATCTTCCTGTAAAAGCTTTTCATCTAAAAGCTCCAACTAACTCACAAGTTTTCATCTTAGAGCAGTGAAGTTTTCATATTGCTGCTTTAAGAGATTCCTTTAAGTCTTCTTAGTAGCTGCATTCCCACCAAATCTCTTTTCTACAGCTTTCAGCAACAGCTTAGCATCCTTTATAAAGTTAAACTTTAACTGATGTTCATTGGGAATGCACATCATTAAAGTACTTCTAGCTTTCACCTCTAATCTTCTCATAGCGTTTTCTTCAACAATTGTAATAGGCATCACTTTTTCAACACCTTCTACAACTGCTGTTTTTGGCAAGGTTGCACCATTCTCTATGACTTCTCACAGTGGATAATCTATCATCTGGATGTATTGTTCAATCCTTATCCTCCATAACTCAAACTCACCGGGTTTGAGCATGGGAACTTTGGATGCAGCCACCATGTGTGCAGAATCTTGATCCATATCTTTTTAGCAAGATCTTATGTATACAAACAGATTCTTCTAGATCACAGCTTCTCAACAAGCTCTGATACTACTTGTTGGATCCCACTTTAATGGATCAAATTCCTTATCTTGTATAAGGTTTAGTTATATTAGATAAATCTAACACAACTATAGTAGAAACTATGTTTGAGTGTATTAAAGATTATGCGGAATCTAATCTTTAATATTAAGAAGAATTCTTAATGACACAGTAAAACTAAGAACATATAATTCAACAAACAAAAACTTCAATATTAAAAATAATATGAATACTCTTAATAATATTAGGTTTACAAAACCTTAAAGCTACTAACGATTGTATATTATGATAAAGGATATCAAACCCTATGCCCTAGGACCTCCTTTTATACACCAAGGAATCCTAGTCAACTTACAATACTTTCCTAAGTAAATATAATCTTTTCCATAAATAACTAATACATATCTTTTACTAAAATATCTCTCACATATCACATGCAGTACAAAATAACTACGCAGTACTAACTTCTTACTGCTGCATAATTCTTCAGCAGCATCAACTTTATACTAGCAGTAGAAACTTTGTATATTGCAGTAGTAACTACTTAGCAGTTTTCTTCTAAGTCTCTGAAGCTGTTCTTAACTTCCACTAGAGTAGTTACTGCCTCTAGCAGTAGTTAACTTTACACTTGTAGTCTTAAACACTTCGAATAATTTTCATTGAAATTCTCCAGCAGCACTAACTTTGACTAAGCAGCATTAACATCAATAAGAGTAGCAGTAACTCCAAACAGCATCAAGAAGCTTTTAATCCCAACATGTGGTTTTGTTTTGGAGACAAGATATGTGCTTATGACTGTTATGTAAATATTATGTGTTGAATGATTGTTTAGATCAGAGGGGTACGCCTATCCAGGATTTGTATGGTTATTAGAGCGGTTGGGTACGCCTACCCTGGTATGTATGTGGTCCTGCCCATACTAGTGTTCCAGCAGGTAGGCCCTTTAGGTGCGTAAGTGACATATGATGATTGATTAAATGGGTTGTTTGCATATATATATTCACTGTCATATTGCACTATTGTCCACTGTTGTGAGATATTGGCACAGCTTCTGGGTTTAAGGTCAAACTACGAGCACACATCGGGGGGTTTTGAGTATCTTTTTTAAGGTGAAGTGAAAGAAGAGTAAGTTGGTGATATGTGATAGCAGACTTAGAAGTATCCCGTGTGGATTTTTTTTGTGAAGTCTTGGCGGGTTGTTTATTATGTTTTGGATTCTTGAGTATTGAAATTTTGGTTTAAGTTTGAATTTAGACCCCTGTGTGGGCTATTGGATGTTGTAAGAGATTTGGATTTAGTTGTGATAAGGATGTCAAGGTTGATGGTCTTCGTAACACTTGAAGTTTATGCATTGTAGTTTTCTCTATATTGTATCTTGTGTTATGATTGATCATTATGTTGCATTCCCGAGTTTTCGCCATTGTCGGGGTGTGACAGATTGGTAATCAGAGCCAAGGTTATAGAGAACTAGGTGGTTTGGCCTACACTATAACCTAAGATCCGTCGTTTAGTTGCGTATAGGATCTATGTGCGTGGTGTTCCGCTTTGCCGTGCTTTTCGTATGTGTGATTGGTTTGTTTTAGTTATGTCCAGTCATTGGATGTGTAAGCTAATAATAGTACATCCTGGGAAGGATACGAGTATAAATACGGTGTCCAACGTAGTTATGAACGTATTACGACTCACGCATATTTAGTATTATCGTTCGCATAAATTGATGTTGATACCATAAGGTGGTATTATGTGTATATCTATATTTATGTAAGATACTAACTCATATATATATATATTTATATATAGTATTATATATATTATTTTTATATATATATATATGAGGCTTCCTGCTACCTAACTATTGCACTGTTATCTTTCTCATATAGATAATGCCGCAAGGTGAGGACCTGAAGTCCTGGCGGCCTCTGCCGAATCACTAGGAGGGGGAACAGGTGTACGGGTGTAAGAGGGTGGGCAGGGGTATAAGAACTAGGGGAGGTAATCATGAAGCGTATTGATGATTTGAATGGTCAAGGAAATAACCAAGGAATGGGAGGTAATGAGGGGTGTAAAGGGAGTCAATGAGAATGTAAAAGGAGCTAATAAGGGAGTACCCAACTTCTCAACGATCATTGCCCAAACAATTGACATACCTCTTACGCCTGCTAGCTCAGGTGGTAACAAGGAAATGTTGGAATCTATTTGGTAATGAGGTTAATGAGATGTTTAGGAGAATGTTAGGTTGTGTTAGTAAATGGTAAAAAGGGTAGGTGATCATAATAAGAGTTCATGCTTGTAACCCTAAGGAATATAATGGTAAAGGAGGTGTTGTAGTTCTTACTCGATGGATCAAGAAAATGAAGAACATGGAAGATATGAGTGGTTGTAGTATTGACCAAAAAGTGAAATACACTGGTGGTTTATTTGTGGTAAGGCTTTAACGTGGTGGAACTCTCAGATCCGTATGCTAATCCCAGGAGTGCTGTTAGTATGTCATGGAGTGACGTAAGTTTATGTTGATAGAAGAGTTTTGTCAGTCATGAGACTGCACACAGTGGAAAATGAGTTGTGGAATCACGTCATGGTCGGGGCTGGCCATGTTGCGTACACTGATAGGTTTCATGAGTTGGAGAGGCTAGTTCATCACTTAGTAACTCCAGAAAGTAGGAAGATTGAGAGGTATGTGTATGGCCTTGCTCCACAGATTCGAGGGATGGTGGCAGCAACAGAGCCAAAGACTATGCAGAAGGCCGTGCAGATTTCTAGTGCATGACCGATGTGGTGTGAGGAATGGATTCATTAAGCGGTTGAGTAGGAGGAAATGTGTGGAACTAGCAAGGATAAGGAATGGTAGGGATGTATAAGTGCTTAGAGACTGGTAATGCTTTTGCTACTACCATAAACCCTATAGTAAGAGAGAATACGGGCGCTTGGCCTAAGTGTACCACCTATAATTCCTATCATGCACCCGGAGGGCCTTGTCGCACATGCTTCAAGTGTAATCGCCCAGGTCATTTGGCAAAGGATTATAGAGGTGTGCCTAGGAATGTGAACCCTGTCAATGCTAGAAACACAAATGTTAAGGCATGTTATGAGTGTAGTAGTACCGACCATGTCATGTCAGCTTGTCTTAGATTGAATAGGGCACAAGGACCAAGAGAAAATCATCCAAACCAAATTGTTGCAAATACGAGGAGTCAGGGGTCGTGGAAACAAGGGACCCAGATAGGGTAGGCGTATTCATGTTGGGAGCAAAGGAAGCTTGCCAGGATCTGAACATTATGACGGGTATGTTTACTTTAAATGATCATTTGCCACTACCTTATTTGACTCTGGTGATGACTATAGCTTTGTTTCCACTACTTTTATACCTCTGTTAGGCATAAAGCCTAGTGAATTAGGTTCTAGATATGAGATTAAGATGCAGGGACTAGCTTGTAGAGATTGATAAGGTTTATTCAGGTTGCAAACTCAAAATTGGTAGGTCATGTCTTTGACATCGATTGATTCCTTTGGGCATGGAGTTTTAATGTGATCTATAGGTATGGACTGGTTGTTTAATCATAAGGCTAAAATAATTTGTCTTGAGAAAGTGGTGAGGATACCACTACTAAATGGCAAGGTGCTTAGAGTAGTAGGAGAGAGACTGGAAGAGAAAGCAAGGCTTTTGATGAGTGCTAAGACTAGCGATAAGAAGCAAGAAGAGATAGTAGTAGTGAGAGATTTTCTCGAGGTATTCCCAGATGACCTTTCGGGGATTGCCGCCTGATCGCGAATTGAGTTTCGAATTAAGTTAATCCTTGGAGCAATGCCTGTTGCAAAGTCTCCCTATCGATTGGCACCTTCTAAATTGGAGGAGTTGTCTGGACAACTCAAGGAACTCTAAAATAAAGGTTTCATTTGACCTAGCTTATCGCCTTGGGGAGTACCGATATTATTTGTAAAGAAGAAGGATGATTCTTTTAGGATGTGTATTGACTATAGAGAATTAAAAAAGGTTGACGGTTAAGAATCGTTATTCGCTTCCTAGGATTGATGATCTATTTGATCAACTATAAGGGTCGCAGTTTTTCTCAAAGATAGATCTTAGGTCTGGATACCATCAGCTGAGAGTGCATGACGATGACATTCCAAAGACTATGTTTAGAACTCGTTATAGATATTTCGAGTTCATAGTAATGCCCTTTGGTCTGACTAACGCACTAGTGGTATTCATGGATTTGATGAATAGAGCTTGTAGACCTTATCTCGATAAGTTTGTGATAATGTTTATAGATGATATCTTAATCTACTCTAAGACTCGGGAGGAGAATGTAGAACACTTAAGGTTAGTCTTGGAACTGCTCAAGAAGGAGAAACTGTATGCTAACTTTTCTAAGTGTGAATTCTGGCTAAGAGAAGTGTAGTTTCTTGGGCATGTGATAAATGGTGATGGGATTCATGTAGACCCTAGTAAGATTGAAGTGTTAAGAATGGAACAAGCCCCCTAGAATCCATCTGAGGTTCATTTATTATTAGGATTGGTTGGGTATTACCATAGGTCATTGAGAACTTTTCTAAGATAGCTTAGCTATTTCGCTGACTCAGGAAGGTGTATGACTTTCTATTGGGGTGAGGAACAGGAATTGACATTTCAAACTTTGAAGGATAAGTTGTGTAATGCGCCTATTCTAGCTCTCCCCGATAGACCGGAAGACTTTGTAGTGTATTTTGATGCGTTCGGGATAGGACTAGGCTGTGTGTTAATGCAAAGAGGTAAAGTGATAGCTTATGCATTTAGGCAGTTGAAAATTCATGAGAAGAATTATAAGACCCATGATTTGGAATTGGGCATGGTTGTGTTTGCCCTTAAGATCTGGAGACATTATCTGTATGGGGAAAAGCAGTGTCATCTATAGGATCATAGATTCATCAGTATTTCTTAGTCAGAAAGAGTTGAATATGCGACAGCGTCGCTGGATAGAGTTGTTTAGTGATTATGACTGTGAGATTCGCTACCATCCTGGTAAGGCGAATTTGGTGGTTGATGCCCTAAGTAGGAAGGAAAGAGTAAAGCCTAAGAGAGTTAGAGCTATGAATATGACCCTTCAGTCGAGTATCAAGGATAGGATACTGGCGGCTCAGAAGGAGGTTGTGGATGAGTCTGCAGGATTACAAAAAGATTTGGATGAAATGTTTAACCGTGAGTGATAGGACTTTGTATTACCTGGATCGAATATGGGTGCCTTTGAAGGGTGATGTGAGAACCCTGATAATAGACGAAGCCCATAAGTCAAAGTACTCTGTACACCCAGGAGCTGATAAGATGTATTATGACCATAGAGATAGGTATTGGTGGCCTGGAATGAAAAATGACATAGCTGTGTATGTTAGTAAGTATTTAACTTGTTTGAAGGTTAAGGCTGAGCATCAAAGGCCATCTGGCTTGCTCCAGCAACCTAAGATTCCCGAATGGAAATGGGAAGGTATAGCTATGGATTTTGTGACTAAGTTTCCTAGGACTAGTAGTGGGCATGACATAATATACATCATTGTGGATCGGTTGACTAAGTCTGCTTATTTTCTACCTATGCGTGAGGATTATAAGATGGATAGATTGGCTAGATTGTATTTGAATGAGATAGTTGCTAGTTTGGTGTCCGATCTCTCGATACTTTCGAATCGTGATAGTCATTTCACATCAAGGTTTTGGTAGTCAATGCAAGAGGCATTAGGAACTTGTTTAGACATGAGTACGGCTTATCACCCTCAGACCGACAGTTAGAGTGAGCATACTATCCAGACATTGGCAGACATGCTTTTAGGTTGCGTGCATCTTGGACTTTAGGGGTAGTAGGATGTTTTCTTCGTTGGTTGAGTTTTCGTTTATATACATAGTAATATTCTAGTGTGAGATGTGTGCCGTTTGAGGCATTGTATGGTAGAAAGTGTCGTTCCCCAATTATGTCGGCTGAAGTTGGAGAGGGTTAATTGATAGGACCTGAGTTAGTGCAAGAGACTACTAAGAAGATCTCGTAGTTTAAAGGATTGACTTAATAGGCTGCGCCTGATGTAGAAAAAGTTTGCTTGATGAAAAGGACAAAGCTTCAAGAGTTCAGTGTAGGTGACTATGTTTTGCTCAAGGTGTTGCCTTGGAAAGGTGTGGTACACTTTGGGAAAAAAGGGAAAGTAGCACCTAGATTTGTTGGACCTTTTGAAGGGTCGACCAAACTCTCCATATTTAACTTCTTCCACACTATTTACATCCTCGTTGAGAGGGCAATCTTTGTTAAGGTGAGCTCCTCAGCAGATTTGACATCCTACTTGAATAACGTGAACATTTTCTTTCAGCTTCTTCATGTCTCGACCGAGGTTTTCTAGTTTGTTTACAATAGCAACGATCCCTTCAGAATTACTACTACTCTCAATCTTTCTGCTGGATGACCCATCGTGCCAATTTTAGGAGTGGTCACCCATCGTGCCAATTAAGTCGTCAATTCATGTTTAGCTTTCCTATGTCCAGATACCTTTTTGAGGCTTCCTATAGACATAAGATTGAAAATTGATTTAGGAAAATCAGTCGGCGTGTTAAGATGCAAACGGTTTTTATAACACATCAAAAGTTTTATCTTTTTCAAAATCATTCGTCAATTCATAAGCTAGAACGAATCGATATCCAGTGTCATAAGTTTGATCCTTATAGGATCTCACAAGTCACCTACCGCAAAGCTTGTTTGATGTTGGCTCTAAAAGGATTTCCATTGTCACTGTGAATACTTTAGTATCACTTTGATGTTTTAGCAATATCACAAGGATAATACGTAGGACTCTTATGTCATTACTTGTTTTCACAGTGTGTGAGCAACAAATATAATTGAATAGTGTCCTAGTAAGATTTAAGGATGATCTCTTTTGGCTCTAGACTTAATAGTGCACATTTGGTTTTAGTAATCAGAGGCTGGAGCAGACTGCCACCTTTTCAATACCAACTAACTTAGAGTGATAGAGTCGATAGAAATGCATGTAATCTCCGTGAGAAATGAAACAAAAGTCTTTTGAGAGACCTTGAGTAGCTAGGGAGGGTTGTGCATCGCATCACTGGGTCCATGATGACTATCTTCCATACCAGACAATAGCTTAGTGTTTCTAATAACATATGTATTGACCCGGTTTCTGCCTAAGTGTAAGGAGGGCTTCTTTCTTTTCACCCTTTATCTTATCTTTTCTTTTTCATTCCTCAACCCCTTCAATGCTTACCAAAACTTCATAACTAACACCTTGTTGGGTTTGTTCCAGTGTTAGCTTTGTCTTAGTCCGCATTTTTCCCTTTTCTCACTTTTTCCCCTTTTTATCATACGTAAGGACTTCTATTCTAACTAACAGAATGTCCCTGGGTAGATCGCTCCGGTTCTGGCTGGATCATAGGAATAAACACCTATACCTAACCACCTTAAAACTCCAATTAATTAACTACATGGTCGATCTTTTGGTATTGTTCACAGCCTTAAAACCATTTGAAAACATCGATCAAAGTACTTTGATATAAATCAAAACATTTAGTACCTCGATGGTTTTATTTTTTAGAAAAGCTCCCCCTGCATATGTGCATCAATAACCAAAGATGTTTAGCACATACGAGGATAGGAGTTCACACATAAGTCTTTGGGATCACATCATACAAGTTATATATATTTTAATCACATTTTCTCCCCTTATCAAAAATGTCAAATCTCTTGATATTTTGGATATCAATTGATTCAAATATGTATGAAGATTATTTGGGGAGAAAAATGGTCTAATTATATATCAAGCCTATTATTGGGAACATTTTGATGCTCCCCCTTAAATTATGAGGGAATTATATGGTGTTTGAGTGCGTTAATTTAAAAAAATTTAAATTTACTAAGAAATTCTTGAAAATTTACACTCAAACACTATATATAACTAATTTTAATCTAACACTACTTACTTATTTACATATTCACAAAGTTGTAATTATGAGAGATTGACCTTAAATGGAGTAGGACAAAATATGACAAAGTCATATTGTCTGTTCAAGCATTCTGAGGTCATCCCTGTAATCTCTCCCACCAACGAACTTCTCTAAGCTCCTCATTAACCTTCTTTCCAACAGCAGCTTATCAATAGCTTTGATCATGATGCGAGACCTCTACCTGTCTAAATTACTCTATTTTCTCTTCGCCAGGTAATACATCCTCAGGTTTGAAGCAATATCACGAAGAACAGTTCTAACAGATGTGAGCGTCCCATCGCTAAACTTGTATAGTTCATCCGAGAGCATTAACCTACTTCTGTTATACTTGTCTACATAGATAATTCCTTAAGGATTGTTGTATGAAGTGTATGGAGTTCTGTTGGAGATGTCTGACTTGAATGTCTATGGCTTGGTGATATTTAGCTTCTCCTGGTAGCTTTTGACTCCCAGTTGAAGGTCTTCTACCCGCCTAAGAATGACAATACGTCTGGTAAACATCCATAATGCTACACCCAAGTCGAAAATAGCATCTCTTTCAAGATTGGAAAGTTTCTTTTGAACTAAGAGAAGCAGCATGTCTTCAATATCATGCAGGTAAAGTATTGTAAAGTCACCTTCCTTGAACTTGTATAGTTGCTGATTTTCTCTTCAAACTTCAATCTCTTCCAGATACCCATAGTTATACCACTTCATAAATTTTACCTTTGTTACTATAATAATTCTTTTCATGGAGTACACATCATATTTAGATACCCTGTCGCTTGCAAATCCATAGAATCGTTATCGTTTAGGACCCCAGTGTGTAATACCCCAGCCTTCATAACGATGGAACCATGTCTTTAATGCCTGGAATATCATACTTAGCAGCCTTTGTTTTTGTCATGGAAGTCATATATTTCTTGCTTAAGCTTCCTCTCCTCAGATACTCGAGATCATTGTTGATGAAGCAGTCAACATGAACAACTTGATGACCTTGATTCATAATCAACACTAGAGTCTTGCTAAGATCAAATGGATATTCCTTTCCTTTAGGTTTATTCCAGTCCAATCGATCATTTACGGCTTTATAACATTCTTTGAAGTTATATTCGAGTTCTGCGCAACTTTTACATGTCCCTTTGAGAAGATTAAAAGTTGGTCCAACAAGATGTTCTTGTGTTAGATTATCAATCTTAAGATTATGCATGACATATGTTGAGAAGTCGATAGGAGTGCTTATGAGCTCGTCGAAAGATAGAGGAGGTTTTTCTGCTAGAGCAATTTTGCTGATCTACTTTTGAGGTGGCCTAAAATCAATAGATTTTCCAACATCCCAATCAGAATCAGGTGTCGAAGGCCTTTTAGGTTTCTTGAACCAGTCTTGTTTTGAAGTAGCGTTGACCTTTGGCTGATCATCAGTTTTACCCATGTCTTATCCTTGATTGTGTGGCTCTTAAGTGTCTCCAGTCTCAAACACTATTTCTTCTGCTTGAGCAGACTTACTAGATGATTTTGACTGAGACTTGGTGCCTTTTAATGAGCTTGACTTTGATTCTTTTGATTTAGATCCTTTTGATGGTTTAGCAACCTTGCTTGTCTTTTGTCTCTTTAACCCTCGGTCTGATCCAGCGGAAGAGCCTTCGTCTTTATCAACATCATCTTGTTTCTTTTTCTTTAATTTATCAGCAACACCTTGATCCATAGCATCTTCATCCTCAAGGATTGATTCCATGAGTGCATGATATAGAGCTCTTTGTTTAGGACTTCTGTTGAATGACTTTGAGTTTGTCATTGTTTGAAATAAGGTAGTTTTCTAGTCATATTCTTCAAGTGCGGATGTATCAGATGAAGTGATAGTTTCTTTAGGCACTTGTTGCTGTCTTGCATGCTCTATCTTGATTTTTCTGATGTCTTTGGAGCTTTTCTTAGGTACATATTACGGGTAGAAAGTATCGAAAGCAATTGATGTTGAGAATTGGCGGGTAGACAATTCTCGGGTGTTGAGGTGGATTGTTTCTTTGATCGTATGGAACTCTTTTGTTTCGTCGACGAAGTCTTCGATTCAGAGTACGTTCAGGCTCGGGTAACGGTTCAACAAGTTAGGAATTGGAAGCACGTGTATGCATCCAAAGGAGAAATTTTTTGGGTCAGTTTGCCAGAATACTGTACGACGATTTTTTAAAAGAGGAGGAGTTAAAGTAATTTTCCATAGTTGACTACAGAACATCTTAAAAATCCCCACGGCAACGGCGCCAAAAACTTTGATGTGTTTCAAAAGCTTTAAATTTATAATGACTGAAAATACCATTTTTATTATAGGGAAACACACGAGTAAAAGTATAACCCACGTATATAGTTTAATCTTTTTAGGTAAGACCAGGTCGTCCATAGGGATTTGAGTAGTATTCGAATAATCAGAAAGAAAATAGACTTTAATAATTTTGAAAATAACTTTTGTTTTACCAGTGATAATAAAGGTGACTACTCAGATAATTGAAAATAATTTATAAGTATTGGTAATGATTAAGACCTCGAAGATGGAACCTTAACTTATAAAAAGGATTTCTCGTCAGAAAACGTTTTCACAAATTAACTTAATTAACTTAAGACTTATATTTAGTTGGCTAGACCAGATGTGTCACTCAAATGATCTAGATAACTTATTATATCAAAGTTTATTTTGTTTATCAATTTACAAAAGTAGATTTCTGGACACAGACGATAAAGATCATAGACAAATCTTTAAAACATATAGATCATAACGGGTCTTTCCACATATACCGATATGATTATATAATCTAAGTTGATAAGCAAAACCGACAAGATGAGATATTATAACACCCCATGTTTTAGGACAATGTACGACGTTAATAAAGTCACCATTTATTTTTAGTATTGTACGCGTTTGTTTGAGTAGTCATGAGAGAATTAGCCTCTCATGGCTATGTAGTTCATAACATAACTTGATTCAACAAGAAACTTCATTATTTTAATAAACTAAGATGATATTCTTCTTTGTTCTTGGTTGTTTAATCTTGAATCTTTAAAAGGTATGGTGTTTATGGTTTAGAAAAAGGTTGGGAAGGTTTAGAACTTCATAGGGGAGAATGATTGTGTGTGAGATGAGAGAAGTGTATGAAGAGAATGATTTGATTGATTGATGAAAATGTGTGAGAATTTTGGCTCTATTTATAGGCTGATTTTCGGGTAGAAGTGCGGCGCACAAAATAAATTGTGCGGCGTACTTGGTATGTTAAAGCGCCAGTATTTATTAACTTCATTTAATTTTTGAGTGGCCAGATGGGAAGTGTGGCGCACAAAGTAATTTATGCGGCGTACTTGAGGAGTTAATACACTATTTTGACTAAGTCTTTAATTCTATGACTTTAAGGAGAAGTGCAGCGCACATTGGGTAAGTGCGGCGCACATTTGCACTTTTTAGCTAGAGACTTTATCTTTTTTCTTGTATCTTGATTTCCAAAGTGTATAAGTACTTGATATTTGTTTAATTTGAGCTCGGGATGTCTTTAAGTGAATCTGCAAGTATTTCATGCTATTAAGTATCGAAAGTTCACGAGAAATGATAAAATATGTATAATTAACGCCATCGAAAACATGCATAATTTAGGCGTTATCAAGGTATTATTAAAAGGAACTCCCTTTATAGCGCGTTTTACTTTAAGTCGCGCCCTCCATGCGCCATATTGTCAATGTATTGTGAATACATATTTATTCCCACACTTTGGTTTGGCAGTTATCTTGTACAATTCTCAACTGTATTATTGGATTATAGTCACAAAAGTTGTTTAGTGGGAAACATGCATGGAAATTTGAACTTAGTGGCACTACTGTATTAGTTAAATAAAAAATTATGAGACGTGCTTATGATTTCTTTTTGTCCGACGCGAATTGAGTTTCTTCACACAAATATGAAACACGCCTAATCTGTTATCATTTTGCACATGTATGACACTTTATAGGCAAGCGCGCTTGAAAAGTAACAAAAAAGTATGAAACGCGCCTACAAAAGGGCTTGAAATATGAAACACGCCTTTTATTTGATATTTGTTACTTTTCTTGTTACGAAGCGTGCTTGAATAAATTAGACACTAAAAAAGATTGCTCTGGTGTTTGTCTGTAGTGCGTTTTAGGAATTTTTTTAGGCGCGCGAGTTATGAAACGCGCCACTTTAATACGTGGATAAATAAGAGTCGTTGATTAATATACGTGACTTTAATCTAATGGATTAAATTGTTTAGACCATTTTTGTAAAATATAAATGCGTTGGCTGTTTTGGAAAAGCCATGTTAAAAGGGTCCGTTTAAGATTTTTTTTCTTCTTATTTTTATGTTCGCTAAAAAGGAACAAGCAAAGCATCTATGCATAGTTTCATCCTTGCTTTAAGAGTTATTACCTAATATACGAAGACCTCATACATATCAACAAATCACATGAGGTAACCACTCTTCGGGTACTTGTGTCAAACGGAAGCTAGATTAAGCAAAATAAATCGAACAAGAGAGACCCATACCTAGACGATACTCGAATCTGAAAGAGTTCGAGATGGATTGAGAACCAAGCCTTAACCAAATAACCAAAACACCGAACAAAACTCGAGCGGAACGAAACCACAACCCAAACACCGAATGAAATTCAAGCCGAACCAAGATACTGAACGATATATAAATCTAACCCGAACGAGTAAGTTTTCATTCAGTATAATCAAGGAGCGGGTGAGTCGAGATTCAGTACAAATTAGAGTTTGATATAAGGATCTTGTGCCGACTGAACGAGCCAAGAGAACGGCCAGCGTAACCTAGGCGAACGAGTGAGCCGAACGAACCAGGGAATGGAAAATTTTATCTGGCTTGTGTTGTTCTTAGGGAACATATGCGTTTTAAGAGCATAAGGTGTCATAACACCATTAACACCAAAAAGTACAGCCACATCAGCGCCACATCATCTTTAACATTATAACACCATAACACCATAACACCAAAAACCTCCGCACTCATAACACCATTAACACCAAATTTTTGGGACCTATTTTTTTAATTCTCTTTCCATTAACACCGTTAACACATAAACTATCTATTCATTTACTAAATTGAAATACAATTATCATAAAATATAAAAAAAATGAAAATCAAAACATAAAATAGGCTGGGCTTATCACCCATAATTTACCCTTCTTCTTGATACCCTTCTTCTTCATCACTGTAGACACACAAAAAACACATAAAATAAACACGACGAGCGGAAAAGAGGGGACACATGCACATAAGTAAGCGCACACACGTACACGTCCGTCTGGAATGCAGCACCGGGGTGAGTCTCGTGAGTTGTTAGTGGTACTCTTGACATCTGTCTCGAGCGCAACGTGCGCGAGTTATGGGAGAGGGGGCGTACCTACTTCAGCGCGGTTACACTTCGCGCTGGCGGAGGATGAGGAAATGTCGGGATGCGTAACGTTCACTATAGTGGACTGAATTGGTGTGTACATGTGTTGTTGTGTGTTAGTCAGTAAGTGTAATAGTCATGACAATCAGGTCTAGTAGTGCATTCATTAAAACTATAAACACGCAAACACAACCCATTTAAATTGCAAAAAAAGAAAAAAAAATATTTTTTAAAACCCACGTTACAACGCACTTTGGTGGCGTTACGTGGACACCAATGTCGTTGTAACATGGGTGGATCCGGTGTCCTAACGCCGCTCAACGCGGTGCCAGCTCGGCATAACGCCGTGCTCGACGTTATGATACCCAATACTATAAGGAAACACGTTTATGTATATATATAATAAGAATATAGTGAGCCTTGGTGTGACAATTGGCAGGTTTGGTTTTACTGTTATTTATAAACTTGAACGTTTTATTCTAAACACGTAAATTTTTGACTTTACGTATAACCAGTTAGGTTATCTCGCGTACAATGAAAAACAACTTTGAGCGTATCTCGAGTTTAGATTAAATTTATTCTACATGTATTTAGTAAATTATCATACTCAAGAACATATTTTACAAGTCATATGCATTCAATTTTACAACTTTTACGTAAGTCATTTCAACTTGCATGATATTGCATGCATGTATACAAAAATTATCCAACCCTTCACCACCTTTGACGTATTTATATAACTAGTAAATATAAACTTTCAAAACACTTTCTCTCCCTCTATTTTTGCACCATAAGACCGGCCTCCCTAAGGGGATAATCAAGCATTACTTTCTTGCTTTGTATCCCTCCATTCCCTTAACCATGACTAACACCAAGACCTAGGATACATGGCATACAACATCATTTATATCCATCCTTTCCCACGCCCTAATATGGTGTCATATGACCCAATTCCTTTTCTAGTCATACAACATCTTGTGATGCCTAAAACCTCTTTTGATCCTTTCTTGCAATTTCACTATATAAGGAGACTTTTGGCTAGTTCTTTCACCTCATACCAACACATTCAAAACATACATAATACTCTCTTTATCCTCTCCAAATTTTGGCAGAATCAAAGGTATAAACAAGGTTTTTTAATTTTTGGATTCAAAGGTTTTACAAGATTAGGGTTTGGTAAACAAAAACTAGGGTTTTTTTAGTGTTCTTGGATAATTTGTGCACTCCTAATTATCCAAATCATCACCATCTCTTTGTAAGCATCTCATAATATTTATTTTCATTAATTATCAGCATTGCATACTTGTTTTCATATCACCACTATATACTGGTTGTGTAAAAACTTAAAATAAACTAGTTATTTAAAAACACTAAACTGGGCAAAATTTCGGGTCAACTTGTACATATGAAATCACCACTTTAAAAAGCCCTTATGGTATATTTCTTGATCTCACATATTAGTACTATGTCTTAGAAAGTTCTATTATGAATTTTATGAATTTAGGGAATTTATTATTACTTTTAGAATTTTGTGCAAGACAAAGTGTCCAGATCTAAACACTAAACTTTACATGAATTTTTGAGCACCTTAAGAGTAGTTTGGCATGTTGAGCCTCTTAAAATTTTTGTAGTTAAGACATAAACTTAAACTCACCAATTTAAATCAACACTATAGGATAAATATTAAAGGAATTATGGCCAAAACAAAACCGGCAAAACTTGTTGTCCCAAAAATAGTTTGACATCCGTGTCTTGTAAGACACATATGAACCCTTTAAACTTTGAGTCATGTTGTAAGGATTACATTTTTGGAAATTAAACTCAATAACCTTCAACCTAGGTTTTTGAATGGACTTGTTTCAGTAAGATATAAAAGAGTTATGAACCTGAGAAGTTGAAAGTAAATCTGCCACAAAAAAACTGCTACTATTTTCTAAGTTTAATTACTTACCAAACTTGATTTAAATCACATTTTTGAACTTGGTAAACATTAGACACAAGTATATATGAATGATAAAAATATTTATAAAACTCATATGCATATAGTTCACTTCATGTTGTAAACCTAAAGCGCCTTATTTAAATAGGTCGCGGTTAGGACTCATGTTTCATTGAACTTGCTATATTTCTTGATTGTAACACTTTGATAAGATGAGTTTCATAGCCCCACTTTTACTTCTTTTGAACTACAACTTTATTTATTTTAAAATTTTTGGGGTGAGAATACATTGCTCGTTTTACTTACGAGCACAAGTACTTTAAACTTTTATTGATTTCTAAGGACCCATTATCTCACACTGGCCCCACCATTATCATGAACCATTAATTACTTTGTGTAAGAGTGAATGATTTGAATAGATCTATTTAGGATTGAACTCTTTGTCCGAGTGTTGGTAGCTCTCACTAGGCAACTGTACTGGTCTATACGGATGCATTTCATTTGAGGAACTTTGGGTGTTCTTGGAATAGACACCTGTAGGGGCAACAACATGTAAACATGTAAAATTAAAGCTTCAGTGTCATGAGTTTAGTGAAATAGTAAAACATTTTATGTGATGTTGTATTCATTATAATAGTCACATACACTCAAAAACCGTATGGTTCACACGGATATTTTACTTAAACCTATAATCTCACCAACTTTATGTTGACGTTTTAAAATGTATTTTCTCATGTCAATAACGTGCATGGCTAGCTTTCATGGAGTCTCATGGTTAGAGTCACCCATTGTGGTCGCATCCTTGAAGTTTTTCTTGCATTACTATGTTCATTTGATTACCTTTTGAAACAATTAACTATGTTGTGTTAAAACTATGAGATGTATTGATGAGGTGTCATTTTATACACTTTTTCGGGGTCATTTAACCCCCTAAATCATGCAAATATGCCTAGATTATGTGCTTAATCGTTTGTTTTCAGGTTTTTAGCACTTGGATGGCATTTGGAGGAAATACACGTGACTTGGGCTCATTTGGAGAAGAAACGGACAAGACTACGGACCTACACCAAAATCTCTTGAAGAATGATGCAAACAGACCGTGGAGACGGCGTCGCAAGCATAAAGCGACGCCGTCGTGATCTTTCTAGTGACGGCGTCGAGGATTTGACGACGGCGTCAGGACGCAACCGACTTAAATCAGATCTAGAAGATTCGACATGGTGACGGCGTTGCGACCATTACTTGACGCCGTCGCAGCATTTTTCTAATAAACACAAAACTGATTTTTAGGGTTTTAAGTGTGTAACTTTGTATAACTTTTGGGAGACAAACCTTGATTATTCCAGCAGCTTGAAGGTCGTCTTTGGGGCCTCAAAACACTATTGTAACTGACCGTAATCCATATTTAAATCAAGTAAGATTGTTTATCATTAATCATTCAATATGCTATGTGTTGTTTGATTGATTTATGTTCTTGCTTTCTTTATAACATGCTAGGCTAAACCCTCCTTTGTATTTACTTATGATTGTATGAAACTTAGATTGTAGATCCTTTTAATGTTACTTCTTGTGATAGATGTGCGCGTTAGGCTTTAGAAAACTAGCCATAAGATATTAAATTGGCATTGACGTCTAGGGAAGCGCGAGTGTATAGAAAGGATACCATCAGTAACAGTCTTCATACTACCTTATCCCTCCTCGAAGGGAACAACGTGGTACCTCTTCGATCCGACACCATCCGGTTGGTGCAAAACGGATGCTCATTCCACGGACTACGGTCTGAGGATCTAAATCAACACCTCAAGGATTTCCTTAAACTTGTGGACTCACTTGACCTTGACGGTGAAAACGGGGAAAGAACACGCTTGCATTTATTTTAATTTTCCCTACGCGATCAAGCTAGCAATTGGCTTGAACGCCTTCTAGCAGGATCCATCTCCACATGGGAGGATCTTACTACCCGGTTCCTTGCTCAATTCTTTCCACCAGGAAGGATCGTAAAACTCCGTAATGATATCCTGATGTTCCAACAACATCATGGAGAATCTCTATCCAAAGCATGGACTCATTTCAAGGACTTACTCCAAGAAGTCCCTCATCATGGCATCGATCTTTGGCTTCAAGTCCAAATCTTTTATGACCATGTCAATCCCGTCATAAGACGAACCATTGACCAATCGGCCGGTGGTAAACTTTGTGACCTCAACCCCAAAGAATCCTGGGCAATATTAGAGGACCTTGCCCTCTATGACAACGAAAGTGGGAACGACCCAAGGGATTTTGCCAAGTCGGTCAAGGCAATCGCATTGCCTCAAGATGTCCCGAGTACATCTGACCGCTGTCTAACCGAGCTCGAAAATCAAGTTCAATGCTTGATGGATGTTCATCTTGCTCCGACACAACCTACCCAAATGAACAAAATCACTACCCCATGTGAAATCTGCAGTGGTCCCCACGACACTCAGTGTTGCATGGAAAACCCCGAATAAGCCTTCGTTGAATACGCATCCTCGCGTACCGATGAAGCGGCATGTAAGTGATATACCTTTAAACCTGAGCAAAACAATCTTGGTGACACCTACAATCCGTCGTGGAGAAGTCACCCAAACCTTAGGTGGAGACAACCTCAAAACTCCCAAAATAATTTCTCAAACCCACCTAACCGGTTCTAACCCAACCGTTCGATCCCTAACCGTCCCTTCAACAACCATCCTCAAAGTTTTAACAATCATTCAAATATAGAAGGACTGGTTTCCGAATTCATGGCATCTCAAGACGCTAGACTGTCCAAGTTTAAAGCCAATTTCAAACAACAGCAAAGCGAGATGACCAACAAAATTGAAACTGTGCTGAAATCCATTACCGACCAAATAGCGGGCACACTGCCTAGTGATACGGTTAAGAACCCAAAATTAGGGACCCATCCAGTTTCGTCTGCTCGTTCCTACCCAACAATGGACCCACAATGCTCAACACAAATCCATGGTTTGATTAACACCATCACAATCCACCCCAAGCAGCCCAAAGAATCTCAAGTTAATGGACCAGAAGTCGATCTTGAAGAAGACAACTCCTGAGACACCAATCCATTTGCCTCTATCGCCACTAAATAAGTGTGAAAACTAAACTCGATGCTCGAATCGATCGGATTAGTCCCCCAGTCCTCTAATACGAAATTTATCTGCTCTAAAGAGGATGATGGTGAAGTAATGTTCATCGAGATTATACGAGATGATGAATGTTGGGACTTAAAGACTTCAAGATGATTCTTAGAGTTACTACTGCTCAGTACTACTGGTACAAAAGTTAATGTTGATGGATTACAACTACTAGAAGAATTACTACTATCAAAAGGATAAAGACGAGTAAAGAAATAAGGATTGTTTGGAGAACAAGAATACTTACGAAAATAAGTATTGAGTTATTTTTGTAAAAGATATGTATAATGTATTTGTTTAAGAGATTATGTTTGCTTTTAGAAAAGATCATGATATCTTAGGAAAGTATTGTAAGCCTTGTAGGACTCCTTGGTGTATAAAAGGAGGTCCTAGGGTATAGAATTCAATGTACCAAAAACAAGTCATTGTCATAGCTTCAAGGTTGTAAACCCTAACACTATCAAAGAGTGTTCGTATTAATATATTGGAGCTTATTGTTTTGGTTATATTTCTGTGTGTTAAACATTCATTACTGTTATTCTTCTTAGTGGTATAAACTAGATTCCGCATAGTTTATATCATACACTTAAAGTTTCATTCTTAGTGCCTTTAGATTTATCCAAGGATACTAAACCTTACATCAAGCTAAGGAGTTAAAGATCTATTCATTGTGATCAACAAGTGGTATCAAAGCTTGTTGTGAAGCTTTGAATAAGAAGAAACCAACAACACATACAAGATCTAATTCTCAATGATAACATGGAGGCAGGAACTACTTCTACAACTCTGACTGCAAAACTTCTTATCCTTAACCCAGGGGATTATGATATCTGGTTAATGAGGATTGAACAATACTTTCTCATGACTGATTACTCCCTCTAGGAGGTAATTAAAAATGGTAACAAAGTGCTGAAGAGAACTGTTAGAGAAACTGAGCAGGAATATGAACCTACTATTGCAGAAGAAAAGCAGGACAGGAGGAATGAGATGAAAGCTAGAGGAACTCTATTGATGACACTCCCAAATAAGGATCAACTGAAGTTCCATTCATATAAAGATGCAAAATTGCTTATGGAAGCCATTGAGAAGAGGTATGTAGGAAACAAGGAATCCATGAAAGTTCATAGAACTCTACTCAAGCAACAATATAAGAACTTTGCAGGATTGAGTTCAGAGACAATGGATCAAACTTTTGATAGGTTGCAAAAACTTATCACTTAGTTAGAGATTCAAGGAAAAGTTATTACACAAGAGGACATGAACTTAAAACTATTGAGAAGTCTTCCATCTGAATGGAAGACTCATGCTTTGATCTGGAGGAACAAACAGGAAATAGAGACCATCAGTTTAGATGACTTATACAACAACTTAAAGATATATGAACCTGAAATCTCAGGATCATCAAGTACAAGTCAAAATCCACAAAATGTGGCTTTTGTGTCCTCCAACAGCACTAACAGCAATAGCAGCACAAATGAAGCAGATAACACTGCTTATGGAGTTAGTGCTGCTCATACTCAAAGTAATCCTACATCTGGAGACAACCTTAGTGATGCTGTGATATGTGCTTTCCTAGCTAGTCAGCCCAATTCTCCTTAACTTTCACAAGAGGATCTATAACAAAGTGATCCTGATGACCTAGAAGAAATGGATTTGCAATGGGAGATGGTCATGCTGACTATTAGAGCTAGGAGATTCATCAAGAGGACAAGCAGGAAGTTGGATGTAAATGGTCAAAGAATTGGATTTGACAAGTCTAAAGTGGAGTGTTATAATTGTCATAAAAAATGGTCACTTTGCAAGAGAATGTAAAGCTTATAGAAATTAGGAAAGCAGAGGAAGAGAGATTAATAGAATAACTGTTACAGTGGAAACTCCCACTGAAAATGCCTTGGTTGCTCAAGATGGAATTGGAGGGTATGACTGGAGCTGCCAAGCTGAAGAAGAGCATCCTATAAACTTTGCATTGATGGCATTTACATCTTCAGGAAGTTCTTCCAGTTCAGATTCTGAGGTAGATTCTTGTTCAAAATCATGTGTAAAAGCTTATGCTACTCTCAAAGAACAATATGATCATTTATCTTCAGATTACAAAAAGACTCAATTTAATTTAATATCTTATAAAGCAGGTTTAGAATCAGTAGAAGCTAGACTAACTCACTATAAGAAAAATGAGGCTGTGTTTGAAGAAATCATTAATGATTTAAAACTTGAAGTCAAACTAAGAGACACTGCTTTAGTTAAAAACAAAAAGAAACCAGAAAAAGTAGAAAAAGAGAGAGATGAGTTAAAACTAACATTAGAGAAGTTTCAAAATTCATCTAAACCTTTGAATAATTTGCTAGAAAGTCAAGTTATTGACAAGTTTAAAACCGGACTATGATATAATGCAGCTTCTTCTACTGTAGCTTTTCCTGCAGTAGAAAGCTTTATAAATTCATCTGAGATGTTAGAAAATCAGTAGAATAATAAGTCCAAATCTGATAAGGGATATCATGCAGTTCCCCCACCTTTTACAAGGAATTTCATACCTCGCAAACCTGATCTAACATTTATGGATAAAATATTTGAAAGTGAGAATATGGATGTTACTACTATTGTTACACCTAGTAATGTTAAGACAATTGAGTCAAATCTTGAGTTTGCTGGTGTAAAAAGTAATGGTGATGCAGTAGAACCTAAAACTGTTAGAATGAGCATCTTTAGACCTCCAGTCATTGAGGATTGGAATTATGATGATGATAGTGAGGTAGAATTTATACCTAATGTTGAAAATAGATCTGTTAGACCTAGCACTGAAAAGATAAAATTTGCTAAGTTTGGTAGAGAAACACCTAAACAAAACAAACACTATCCTAGAAGGAACCAAAGAAACTAGAACAATCTTCTGTCCCAAAGACTAGGAAGTGACTTTAAAATAATTAATAAAGCTTGTTTTGTTTGTGGTAGTTTTAAGCATCTTCATTATGTTTGTAATAAAAAGGTTATAAGACCAGTGTGGAACAACACAAGTAGAGTGAATCACAAGAACTTTACTAATAAAATAACTCACCCTCACCCTAATAGAAGATTTGTTCCACAAGCAGTATTAACCAAGTTTGGCAAAATTAATACTGTTGGTGCAGGTGTTAATACTGTTGTCAAACCAGTTAATACTGCTGGCTCAAAACCAACTGTGAATCATCCTAGACCAATATCAAATGCTTATAAAAAGGGATATTCATAAGTCACAAGGCCATTTAACAAGTTTTCTGAATACAAAAATAGTATTTTCAATAAAAAGGTTAATAATGTCAGGGTAAAAGATACTACTGCTAGGGATAGAGCAGTAGTAAGTGAAAACAAAGGAAAGGGGGTTAATGATGTTAAGGCCATAGCATGCTGGGTTTGGAAAGCCAAAAACAATATACATCAAATACTTTCAAGAAATATTCTTACATTAATGCACGAGGCAGATCCAAGTCTATAATGGCTTGGATCCCCAAAAGAGTCTAATTCTCTTATTTTATGTGCAGGGCAACCAACAGCAGAAAGAGTACAAGGAAAAAGGAGTTATTGACAATGGTTGCTCAAAGCACATGACTGGAAACAAATGCTATCTTACTGAATATGAAGATTATGATGGTGGTTTTGTTTCCTTTGGAGATGGTAAAGGTAGAATTTCTAGAAAAGGTAAAATCAAAACAGGAACATTGGATTTTGATAATGTGTACTTTTGTAAGGAGCTTAAGTATAACTTGTTTAGTGTGTCACAAATTTGTGACAAAAAGAATAATGTTCTTTTTACTGACACTGAATGTCTTGTCTTATCTTCTGACTTTAAGCTACTTGATGAAAGTCAAGTCTTGCTGAGAGTTCCAAGAAAGGATAACATTTACAGTGTTGACCTAAAGAGTGTTGTTCCCACTAAAGGTTTAACTTGCCTCTTTGCTAAGGCCACAATTGATGAATCCAATTTATGGCATAGGAGGCTTGGTCACATAAACTTTAAAAACATGAACAAACTTGTGAGAGGAAACCTTGTTAGAGGTTTGCCTTCAAAGATTTTTGAAAATGACCATTCTTGTGTTGCTTGTCAGAAAGGAAAGCAACACAAAGCCTCCTGTAAGGCCAAACTTGTAAACTCTATCAGTAAACCCTTACATATGCTTCATATGGACCTATTTGGTCCTACAAATGTTAAGAGTTTAATGAAAAAGTCTTATTTCCTAGTTGTCACTGATGACTTTGGTAGATTTTCTTGGGTATTCTTTTTGGCAACTAAGGATGAAACTAGTGGGATATTAAAGACCTTCATAACTGAAATAGAAAATAAACTAGACTACAAAGTAAAAATTATCAGAAGTGACAATATAACTGAGTTCAAAAATAGTGTAATGAATTAGTTCTGTGAAATGAAGGGTATTAAGAGGGAATTAAGTGTTGCTAGGACTCCTCAGCAGAATGGTGTTGCTGAGAGGAGGAATAAAACACTGATAGAGGCTGCAAGAACTATGTTAGTTGACTTTAAGTTGCCAACCACCTTTTCGGCTGAAGCAATTAATACTGCTTGCTATGTGCTAAATAGGGTCTTAGTCATTAAGCCTCATACCAAGACACCTTATGAACTTATTCGTGGAAGAACCCCATTGATAGACTTCATGAAACCTTTTGGGTGTCCTGTTACCATCTTAAATACCAGGGATCATCTAGGCAAGTTTGATAGAAAAGTTGATGAGGGATTTTTTGTTAGGTACTCTGTGGTTAGCAAGGCTATAAGAGTATTTAACAAGAGGACTAGGATAGTTAAAGAGACCTTAAACATTAGATTTCTTAAAAATATACCTAATGTGATAGGAAATGGACCAGACTGGCTTTTTGATGTTGATTCTTTAACAATATCTACGAATTATGTGCCAATTGTTGCAGGAAATCAAACTAATGGTATTGCAGGAACTAGAGATAACATTGTTACAGGTCAAGCTGAGAAGAAGACAGAACCTGAACAAGAATACATCCTAATACCTTTCTGCACAACTGATCCATTAATCTCTCAAGGTCCTAAGGATAGTGAAGAAGATTCTAGAATGAAGCCTACAGAAGTGGATGTAAGTGGAGCTTCAGATAAAGATGGGGAAGATGATCAAGCCTCAAGAAGTGAGTTTGAAAGGCTACTTCAACAAGAAAAGCAGACTGTACATCCTAACAACACTAATAGTATTAATACTGTTAGTACACCTGTTAGTACTACTGGACCATCTTTTACTAATGATGCTCCATCATCACCAGTTAATGATGCTAGAACTTCTGAGGAACATCTATTTGAACAATTTTCTCCTTTCAAAAATGCATTTACTCTTCCAGATGTTCCAAATGTGTTTTTAATTGATGATACTAGAATTTTTGGTAATGCTTATGATGATGAAGATGTGGGTGCAGAAGCTGACCTAAACAACTTGGAAACAACCATGAATGTCAGTCCTATTCTCACAACCAGAATTGACAAGGATCATCCTAAAGACCAGATCATTGGAGACTTAAATTCAGCTATTCAAACAAGGAGAATGACCAAGATTTCTGATGAACATGCTATGGTTAGTTACATTAATAAGCAGAGGAGAACAAATCACAAAGATTATCAAAATTGCTTATTTGCCTGTTTTCTCTCTCAAAATGAACCCAAGAAAGTGATTCAAGCTTTGGAAGATCCAATTTGGATAGAAGCAATGCAAGAGGAGCTTCTATAATTTCAACTTCAGAAGGTTTGGACACTGGTTAATCTACCTAATGGCAAGAGGGCCATTGGAACCAAATGGGTCTTTAGAAACAAGAAAGATGAGAGAGGAATTGTCATTAGAAACAAGGCAAGACTGGTTGCACAAGGTTACACCCAAGAAGAAGGCATTGATTATGATGAGGTTTTTGCTCCTGTTGCTAGGATAGAAGCAATTAGGTTATTTTTGGCCTATGCATCATTTATGGGGTTCATTGTGTACCAGATGGATGTGAAGAGTGCCTTCTTATATGGTACTATTGAAGAGGAGGTATATGTTTGCCAACCTCCTGGTTTTGAAGATCCATAGTTCCCTAACAAAGTGTATAAGGTAGAAAAAGCTTTATATGGTCTACATCAAGCTCCTAGAGCCTGGTATGAGACCTTGTCTACCTACTTAATTGAAAATGGATTTAGAAGAGGCACTATAGATAAGACTTTGTTCATCAAGAAGGATAAAGGTGATATCTTGTTAGTACAGGTGTATGTTGATGATATCATCTTTGGGTCCACAAAGAAGTCTTTATGTGATGAGTTTGAAGGTTTGATGCACAAAAGATTCCAGATGAGTTCTATGGGGGAAC
Organism: Tanacetum coccineum; assembly: GCA_026074375.1. Taxonomy (NCBI): domain Eukaryota; kingdom Viridiplantae; phylum Streptophyta; class Magnoliopsida; order Asterales; family Asteraceae; genus Tanacetum; species Tanacetum coccineum. Next base: position 25,343 of record BQNB010052987.1, read on the forward strand.
TCACTTTTTTCTTAGGATTGCAAGTACAACAGAAGGAGGATGGAATCTTTATTAGCCAAGACAAATATGTGGCTGAAATATTGAAGAAGTTTGATTTTGCCACTATGAAGACAACAAGCACTCCTATGGAACCTAACAAGGCATTGGTCAAGGATGAAGAAGCTGATAGTATGGATGTTCATTGATGTACCTAACAGCTTTTAGACCAGACATAACTTTTACTGTTTGTGCTTGTGTAAGGTTCCAAGTTACCCCTAAAACCTTACATCTTCATGCTGTGAAGAGGATATTTAGATACTTGAAAGGTCAACCTAAATTGGGCCTTTAGAATCCTAGAGATTCACCATTTGACATGGAAGCCTTTTCAAATAGTGACTATGCTAGTGCTAGTCTTGACAGGAAATCCACAACAGGAGGTTGTTAATTTCTTGGCAAGAGATTAATTTCATGGCAATGTAAAAAGCAAACAATAGTTGCAAACTCCACTACTGAAGTAGAATATGTTGCTGTTGCAAATTGCTATGGACAGGTGTTATGGATTCAAAATCAAATGCTTAATTATGGATTCAACTTCATGAACACCAAGATTTACATTGATAATGAAAGCACCATTTGTGTTGTAAAGAATCCAGTGTTTAACTCTAAAACCAAGCACATAGAGATTAGGCACCATTTTATCAGGGATTCTTATGAGAAAAGACTTATTCAGGTGCTTAAGATCCATATAAACCATAATGTAGCTGATTTATTGACAAAGGGATTTGATGTTAGTAGGTTCAACTATTTAATCGCTAGCATTGGACTTCTAAATTTGTAGCTGCATGGTTTCAAGGGGGAAGGTTAATGGTGTATAAGTATAGTGGATTATATGCAAGTACTATTTGGATTGAAGTTGGAAGCTAAATATGATGATCAGTTACTTAATATTGTTGGGCTTAGCTTTCACTACTTAAAGAAACTTTGTACTGCTGGTACAAAATGTTTATAATGCTAGGATTGGTTAGTGTTGCTCACATGTGTTTAAAGATGGTTTTGATGGATGTAATAGGTTAAAGATGCTCTTTGGACCGGTATTAAGGGTTAAACATGGTAAGAAGTTAGTTAGTGCTACCAGGCTTACTTTATGCTACTAGGCAAAAGTTAGTACTGTCAGGTGTAGAGTTAGTGTTGCCAGGCAAACTTAGTACTGATGGGTTACCGTTAGAGGTAGTACTACTAGGGGTCTAATGTGTAATTATAACAGTTTCTTCGTCAATAGGTTTCTTAAACTCTATAAAACCCGTTCTCAATCACACAATAATCTTACCTAATTTCTCTCATACGCTCTAAATTTACAAACCCTACTCAATTTTTCTTGCCGACCAACTGAATTCATCAACAATGCCTAGACTGAGGTATCTTTGTGTCCCGACCTCTTTTGATTTGCCTAGGTGTTTGACACATCACACACTTGTGCTTGATATTACATGTCTTTTCATCAATTTTTGACTGCATATTGACAACATAATCCTCCCCTCAATTCAATACCAGAAACACATACTATCGCTTCAAACGTTAGTCCAAAAACCAAAAAGACACACTCTAAAGTCTTTTCTTGTTTAGTAGTTTTAATTGTAACTAACAGTTTTAACCAACAGTCTTAAGTATAACTAGCAGTATTAATTATACTTAGCAGTATTAACATTTACCTTGCAAGTTTTAACTCTGTCTTCAATAATTATACAACAACATGCCTCTATTCATCACAAGCACACTATAAAAGACTAGAAAACATTGAGAATTTACGAGGATCCATATTATGCATAAACCATTATTAAAAGTTAAGAATTGTTCAAGCCTCAAGATGAGTAAACCAATGCTAGCAAATAGAAAGTTAAACCTGCCAACATCAAAGCATTTGTGAGAAGATCTAACCAAATTATGGTCTATGTGAAATCTGATGAAAATGAGTGCCTTATCTCTAAGTCTTTGTTATGAGTGAAATACTGGATTCCTTTACAATAACAGATTATACTTTCATTTATCAATGTAGATTTTGGTGTACATAAATTAAATCCATATCAAGCATTTGATTTTGGATCCAAACACCTCTCCACAGCAGTTTTGCAGCATCAACACTCATCTGCTTCAGTTGTTTAGAGTTTGTACTATTGTCTGCTTCTTACAATGCCATGAAATCAATCTCTTGTTAAGAATTTTGACAACCTCCATTGGTGGATTTCCTGTCAAACTACTCGACATAGTCCACTATCAGAAAAAGGCTCCAAGTCAAAGGTGTAACTCTAGGAATATACCAAAGGCCCAATTTAGGGTTGGCCCTTTTAAGTATCAAAGACCTCCTTCACAGCATTAACTCGTGAAGTTTTTGGATAACGTGGAACCTTGCACACAGCACAAACAGCAAACATAATGTCAGGTCCTAAATCTGTTAAGTACATCAATGATCCAACTCCATTGAATCTATATAATAAACATCCAACACTCAGCTTCTGTCATCTTTACCAAATGCATATTTGTCTCCATTGGAGTGCTTGCTGTCTGTACTTGGCAAAAACAAACCTTTTTCAAAATCTCAGCCTACATATTTTCTTGTCTGAATAAATAACCCATCACTCTTCTATTTAACTCTAAAGTCCATAAAAGAAAGAAAGTTCTCATAGAACTCAACTGGAACTTATCATGCATCAGTGTTTCAAGTCAATTTTAAATTACTCATCTTGTTTCATGGTTGATCCAAGATGTATTATCAACCAGCATAAACCTGTACTAGCAAGATATCATCTTTATGTCTTTTAATGAATAAAGTTTTATCAATTTGACCCCTGTGAAAACCATTGTCCCGCAAATAAGTTAACAATGTCTCATACCATGCTCTTTGGGCCTGATGTAGTCCATAGAGAGCCTTTTCTACCTTGTAGACTTTATCTGGAAAGTGTGGATCTTTAAAACTAAGAAGTTGACAGGCATACACCTCCTCTTCTATCTTTCCATAGCAATCATAGCTTGTAACCTAGTACGATTCAAGTTATAATACAAAGGTTGAGTTTGATAAAAGATCTTTTATGTTTACTTAATATTGTTTTTCTTAGCATTGTTGATTAGTTCTCACATAATTAATAGTGTTCAATCAGTGTTTCATTATTGTTGCTTTGGATTTATCTAAAGTAACAAACCCTTTACAAGCTAAAGGTTCAAGATCTATTCAGTAAGGGATCCAACAATTTGGTTCCAATGGCCCTCTTGCCATTAGGTAGATTAACTAGTGTCCAAACCTTCTGAAGTTGAAATTATAGAAACTCCTCTTGCGTTGCTTCTATCTAGCTTGGATCTTCTAGAGCTTGAATCACTTTCTTGGGTTCATTTTGAGAGAGAAAACAGGCAAATAAGAAATTTTGATAATCTTTGTGATTTGTTCTCCTCTGCTTATTAATGTAACTAACCATAGCATGTTCATCAGAAATCTTGGTCATTCTCCTTGTTTAAATAGTTGAATTTAAGTCTCCAATGATCTAGTCTTTAAGATGATCCTTGTCAATTCTAGTTGTGAGAATAGGACTGACATTTATGGTTGTTTCAAAGTTGTTTAGGTCAGCTTCTGCACCCACATCTTCATCATCATAAGCATTACCAAAAAATCCAGTATCATCAATTAAAAACACATTTGGAACATCTGGAAAAGTAAATGCATTTTTGAAAGGAGTAAATTGTTCAAGATGTTCCTCAGAAGTTCTAGCAGCATTAACTTGTGATGGTGGAGCATCATTAGTAAAAGATGGTCTAGTAGTACTAACATGTGTACTAACAGTATTAATACTATTTGTGCTGTTAGGATGTACAGTCTGCTTTTTTTTGTTGAAGTAGCCTTTCAAACCTACTTCTTGTGGCTTGATCATCCTCCCCATCTTTATTTGAAGCTCCACTTACATCCACTTCTGTAGGCTTCATTCCAGAATCTTCTTCACTATCCTTAGGACCTTGAGAGATTAATGGATCAGTTGTGCAGAAAGGTATTAGGATGTATTCTTGTTCAGGTTTTGTCTTCTTCTCAGCTTGACCTATAACAATGTTATCTCTAGTTCCTGCAATACCATTAGTTTGATTTCTTGCAACAACTGGCACATAGTTCATAGATATTGTCAAAGAATCAACATCAAAAAGCCAGTCTGGTCCATTTCCTGTCACATTAGGTGTATTTTCAAGAAATCTAATGTTTAAGGTCTCTTCAACTATCCTGGTCCTCTTGTTAAATACTCTCATAGCCTTGCTAACCACAGAGTACCCAACAAAAAATCCCTCATCAGCTTTTCCATCAAACTTGCCTAGATGATCCCTGGTATTTAAGATGGTAACAGGACACCCAAAAGGTTTCATGAAGTCTATCAATGGGGTTCTTCCACGAATAAGTTCATAAGGTGTCTTGTTATGAGGCTTAATGACTAAGACCCTATTTAGCACATAGCAAGCAGTATTAACTGCTTCAGCCCAAAAGGTGGTTGGCAACTTAGAGTCAACTAACATAGTTCTTGCAGCCTCTATCAGTGTTCTATTCCTCCTCTCAGCAACACCATTCTGCTGAGGAGTCCTAGCAACACTGAATTCCCTCTTAATACCCTTCATTTTATAGAACTGATTCATTACACTATTTTTGAACTCAGTTCCATTGTCACTTCTGATAACTTTTACTTTATAGTCTAGTTGATTTTCTATTTCAGTTATGAAGGTCTTTAATATCCCACTAGTTTCATCCTTAGTGGCCAAAAAGAATACCTAAGAAAATCTACTAAAGTCATCAGTGACAACTAGGCAATAAGACTTTTTCATTAAACTCTTAACATTTGTAGGACCAAATAGGTCCATATGAAGCATATGTAAGGGTTTGCTGATTGAGTTTACAAGTTTGGCCTTACAGGAGGCTTTGTGTTGCTTTCCTTTCTGACAAGCAACACAAGAATGGTCATTTTCAAAAATCTTTAAAGGCAAACCTCTAACAAGGTTTCCCCTCACAATTATATGACCAAGCCTCCTATGCCATAAATTGGATTCATCAATTATGGCCTTAGCAAAGAGGCAAGTTAAACCTTTAGTGGGAACAACACTCTTTAGGTCAACACTGTAAATGTTATCCTTTCTTGGAACTCTCAGCAAAACCTGACTTTCATCAAGTAGCTTAAAGTCAAAAGATAAGACAAGACATTCAGTGTCAGTAAAAAGAACATTATTCTTTTTGTCACAAATTTGTGACACACTAAACAGGTTATACTTAAGCTCCTTACAAAAGTACACATTATCAAAATCCAATGTTCCTGTTTTGATTTTACCTTTTCTAGAAATTCTACCTTTACCATCTCCAAAGGAAACAAAACCACCATCATAATCTTCATATTCAGTAAGATAGCATTTGTTTCCAGTTATGTGCCTTGAGCAACCACTGTCAATAACTCCTTTTTCCTTGTACTCCTCCTACTGTGGGTTGCCCTGTACATAAAAGAAGAGAATTAGACTCTTTTGGGGATCCAAGCCATTATAGACTTGGATCTGCCTTGTGCATCAATGTAAGAATATTTCTTGAAAGTATTTGATGCACTACTGTTTTTGGCTTTCTAAACACAACATGCTGAGGCCTTAATAGCATTAGCCCTTATTCCCTTGTTTTCACTTACTACTGCTCTATCCCTAGCAGTAGTATCTTTTACCCTGACAGTATTAACTTTTTTTTATTAAAAATACTATTTTTGTATTCTGAATACTTGATAAATGGCCTTGTGACTTATGAATATCCCTTTTTATAAGCATTTGATATTGGTCTAGGATGATTCACAGTTGGTTTTGAGCTAGCAGTATTAACTGATCTGACAGCATTATTAACACTTGCACAAGCAGTATTAATTTTGCCAGACCTAGTTAGTACTGCTTGTGGAATAAATTTTCTATTAGGGTAAGGGTGAGTCATTTTATTAGCAAAGTTCTTGTGATTTACCCTACTTGAGTTGTTCTACATTGGTCTTTTAACCTTTTTATCACACACATAATGAAGATGCTCAAAACTACCATAAACAAAACAAGCTTTATTAATTATTTTAAAGTCACTTCCTAGTCTTTGGGATATAAGATTGTTCCAGTTTCTTTTGTTCCCTCTAGGATATTGTTTGTATTATTTAGGTGTTTTTATCTTCTCAATGACTGGAGGTCTAAAGTTGTTCTTCCTAATAGTTTTAGGTTCTACTACATCACCATTACTTTTTGCACCAACAGACTCAAGATTTGACTTAACTGTCTTAACATTACTTGGTGTAACAACAGTAGTAACATCCATATTCTCACTTTCAACTATTTCATCCATAAATGTTAGATCAGGTTTGCGATGTATGAAATTCCCTGTAAAAGGTGGGGGAACTGCATGATATCCCTTATCAGATTTGGAATTATTATATTCTTGATTTTCTAACATCTTAGATGAATTCACAAAGCTTTCTACTGCACGAGGAGCTGCAGTAGAAGAAGCTGCATTGTATACTAGTCCAGTTTTAAACTTGTCAATGACTTGACTTTCCAGCAATTATTTAAAGATTTAGATGAATTTTGAAACTTTACTACTAATGTTTGTAGTTTAAACTCATCTCCTCTCTTTTTCTGCTTTTTCTAATTTCTTTTTGGATTCAAACTAACGCATTATCTCTTAGTTTAAACTTCAAGGTTTAAAAAAAAAATACATTAATGCATTCTTCAACATAGCCTCATTTTTCTTATTGTTGAGATAGTCTAGTTCTACTGATTTAAACCTGCTTTATAAGATACTAAATTAAAATTGAGTACTTTTTAATCTGAATACAAACTATCATATTGTTCTTTGAGAGTAGCATAATCTTTTACACATGATTTAGAACAAGAATCTACCTCAGAATCTGAACTGGAAGAACTTCCTGAAGATGTATGTGCCATTAATGCAAAGTTTGTAAGATGCTCTTCCTCAGCTTGGTAGCTCTAATCGTATCCTCCAATTCCATCTTGGAGCATACCAAGCCATTCTTCAGTGGAAGGTTTCTACTAGTTATAGTACTTCTAATTAATTCTCTTCTTTTTTTCTTGATTTCTCGGCAGTGCTCTACATTCTTTGGTAAGTAAAGTGAATATTTATGACAATTTGGTATGTGTCTTAATTTACACATACCTTTTTACCTTTTAAAAACGAGCTAAAATAACCAAAAAAACGGGACTCTAAAATGCCAAATATACGCTTTGTTTTGCTAATTGATGGTGTGATACAGGTAACGGATAACAAGAAAAGGACCGGAAAAACAAAGCCAAAACGACAAAACAGACTCGGAATGGAAAAGACTTGTGAAAGACAATGCCAAAACAAAATCAAAGGCCGGAAAGGAAAGTCAAATCAAGTCAAAAAGTCAATAGAAAAAGTCAACTGGGTCAAAAGTAAAACTCGAGTCAACCCAAAAGTCAACCCCGAGGTCAAAATAAAAAAAAAATATAAGTTCAGGGACTAAAAATTTGTCAATCCTAAACTTATATTTAAAGAAAAAGAAAAGAAAAGAGGGGAGAGAAAAGAAGAGAAGGGTTGATTTGTGCAATTTGCTCAAAGTGACATAGGTGGGGGGGGGGGGGGGCAAAAAACCTTTGCCATCCCCCCTAACTGTAACACCACAAAGACGGTGGATGCAAAGAGTTATATATCTCTTGGGGGGACTTGTTTTGCCAAGTCCCAATGTTATTTTAACCACAAGGACGATGTGCTGCAATTAACACAATAAAATAGAGGGGACCTTTTTGCCAAATGGTGTGACCACACTCTGTTACAACCCTAACACCTTTTCTCGCTCATTTTTTTCCCTCCAAAAAAACTCACGGGTTGTTTAACCAATTTTTACCCTGGTGAACTACATCCTCCTGGATAATCAATTTCCCCTCATCCACCCCTTTCCGTTACATATGTGCCAATGTTGGCAAATTCCACCACCTCCCAAGACCTTGTTCGACGGCCAAGATGGATTTTTGATGAAATTGGAGGGCTAAGATGTGTTTGCTTCTCCCCCTCTCACACAACTAACACAAGGGCTCTCTATAAAAGCTGTAGAAGACACAAGAACAAGCAGCAAGTTTTTATTTCAGTTTGTAGTTTTTTTTTGTAATATTAAGCATTTTACTTTCAAGTTTTTTTTAAAATAGCTTTAAGCTCTTGTACTGTTGTTCTTTCCTCTTGTACTTCATCACTTTAGCAATAACAATCAGTTTACAAGCTTCTTGTATTCTCTTATTTCAATTTGAAGTGATTTTCATCAAATAAGCTCTAAATAAGCTCTTTTGAGCTTATTCTTGTCATTAAGCTCAAATTCAGTTTTAAACTTTGTAAAAGTTTTTTAAATACTGTTTTTAGCTCATTTAGTTTAAAAGTGTTCATTTGAATTCAAATTAAGCTCATTTTGGAAGTTCAAGGAGTAATAAGCTTTTTACAGCTTATTGAGCTTTTTAAGCTCAGGTTTTTTTTTTTTTTTTTTTTTTTTTTTTTTTTTTTTTTTTTAGGTTTAGAGGCTAAGGGGCCATTAGGACAGGCTTTTTAGGCCACTCACTCAGAAAGAGTGGCCTTGGTTCTGAGACAACAAATCCCAAGGTTTCAATTCTCAATTTCCATTTAGCTTAATTTTTAGCTTTAGACACTAGCTTATTTGCTTTTATTCTTTTCAAACATGTTTATTTAGGTTTAATATCTAGCTGTTTTCAGTTTTCATTAGGTTAAACTTATGTAATCTTAGTTTATAACTTAAAATTGTCATCTTAGTGCAAAAAGCTAGTAGAGAAACTAGCTTATTTTTCTTAATAAGCTAGGACTTTTAGTTTTAAAATAGTTTAAATAGGTAAAAATAAGTAGAAGTAGATAAAAGGTTTTTAAAGTTTTAGCTTAAAAATGGATTTTAAACCCACTGTGGTTTGACAGTTTTTAAGTAAAGGGGTGTTTGGGATAGCATTCAAAGTGGGTCAAAACAGGTTGTGGTATGGGTTATGGTCATTAAAATAGGTTTAGTCTAGATTAATAAACTCATTTAAGCTGTTTTTAAAAGTTTCTTTGTTGAAAAATTGCTTTTCAAAAGGTTATGAACCTTCTTTGAAACTGTTAGGTTTTTATAAACATCACAAGTGCTTATTTGGTTAAGCACTTGTGAGTTTGAGTTTTAGCATCAAAAAGGTGTGCTTTGTGTGTGTTAAAACTCCTGTCAAAACCTTTGGGTGTTTTGACTTTTGGTCTTTTGACTTTAGTGAGTCAAAACCACCAAGCTCCTTTCTGTCACAGTTTCTAAAAACCAAAAGTCCTTTTTCACTTACAAAAATTAGCAAGTAAAATTGACTTTCTAAAGCTCAAAATTGGTGCACAAGCTTCTTGGCTATAGCACTCAATCTGTTTGAGCTTATTTGTGATTTTAGAGCTTATTTGACAGCTTAAAATAAGCTGTCAAATAAGCCCTTGAGCTTTGCCTTAAAGCTCCCCTGGTGCAAAGGGGGAACTTTAGGCTCACCTTTCTCAGCCATTAAGAGCAATTAAGCCCAAGTTTTTGGCTTATTTTAAGAGTATATAAGCTCTTAAATAAGCCCTCAAAGTTTCAGGCCTTAGGAAGCTTATTAGCTAGCTTATTTCTAAGCCAAAACATGCCCTTTGGCTGTTTTTGAATCCCTTAGGCTGAGGGATTGCTTAATTTTTTGATTTTAGCTTATTCAGCTTATTCCATAAGCTCAAATTGTTTCCCAAGAGCTTTTTAGGTTAGGTTAGATATTTAGTTTGCTTATTTCTTTTTTTTAGCTTATTTGTCCAAGTCTTAAGCATTTTAGTCTTTTAAGCTCATTTTAAGCTTTTCTGTTATAATAAGCCTTCCAACAGCTTATTTAGTTTAGCTTTTCTTTTCCTTTTTAGCTTATTTAGGTTAGTTTAAGCCCCTTAGCTTACCTTAGTTTTGGCCTTAGCTTAATTTGACCCTAAGTCCAAAAGACTTAGCAAAAAATTGGCCTTTAAGCTTAATAAGCCACTTCTGTCAACTTTAAGCTTATTTATAAGCTTATTCATTGCTTTTCAGCAAAAGCTCTAGTTGACAAAGTTGTTAAGCCCCACGAGCTTAACAACTTTGCTTCT
>BQNB010052988.1:0-39078 GCA_026074375.1 Tanacetum coccineum
TCTTCAGGAATCTCATCAAATAGAGGATATCTTTGAACTGATGATTCACCTTTAGCAAACTTCCTCCCTTGTTTGGATACAGACACTTTGTGCACCCTTTGTGTCACACCCCGCAATTTTCGATATTTTAAATGACTATTTTACCCTTTGACTTTTTGGGTCCGACTTGACTTTTGACTTTTTGACCATTTACGGTCACATAAAAACGATTACCGCGTAGCCGGTAAAATTTTTTGAAACGTATTTAAATAATAAATCATAATTACGATTATTATCGCTCATTTGCAAACTTATTTTTCTAACTTATTTGACTTGAAAACGAGAAGATATATTTTATTCCTGAATTGATTTATCAAAAACGACCCGCTAAATTACGTTTTCGTTATTCGGACTCTAAAGCAATTTGATGTAAAACGACATTCCGAACAACTTTTTAGTTTTGCCCGAGACTTGAAACCAAGCAGAAAATGACTGAAATAGCCTCGCAAAATTTTGAACGCAACTCGTACCGACCCAAAAATAATTAAATTTATATTTAATTATCACTTTTTATTAAATAAAAATATTTAATAAATTATTTAATTTTTATTCAAAAGCGGTTATTTTAAAACACGAATGTTCAAATTAAAGTTTTAAATTTTACGGACAAAGCTTGCCCGTGACACTCAATGGTACCAAATAAATAAATAATCATAATGATTTTAGTTATATTTTATAAAAACATTTATAAAATATAATCAAGTAAATACTCGTTTTTATCAGAAAAATTAATTGAAAAACAATGGCGCACGTTTCGCATTTTATTTCCTCCGTTAAGTACCTCAAACGAGTCCCGAATCAATAATTAACAAAAGTTACACAATCGGTCCCTGAGAAAATACTTACACTTTTAACCCAAATCTTCTATTAACAAACTATTCAAAAATTTTAAAACTTTTATTATTTACATATTATCTATATTATATATATATATATATTATATATACTTATAGTATACATTTATATATAATATATATATATATATATATATATATATATATATATATATATATATATATACATATTATACCATTTCTACACACACAATCTAACCCTAACCCTAAAAATCCTCTCCCCTCCTCCCAAATATTTTTTGGGCGCCGCTCCATTATTCCGGCCAACCACCGACCGCCGCACCTCACCTCCGACCACCTGCACCCTCACGCCACTAACAAACACCACACCACCATTTTTAACATCACCCTCGCATCACCTTCATCACCTCTAGCCAGCCGCCGCTGCCATCCACCACAGCCGCAGCTCAGCCGCCATCAACACCACCACCTCATCACCATGCCATCATCACCATGTCGCCACTATGACCATTTTCACAGCCACGTCACCACCATAACCTTTGCTCAAACACCACCATTTCCCGGCCACCCTCCGCGGCTCAGCCGCGTACCACCACCACCTCCACCTTTGGATGGTTGGTTTATTTGTGTATTCATTTTTTTTATTATTATTAATTTTAAAGGGTGTTTGTTTTCTGGTTTTACAACCCGAAAAGGGTGTTTGGTTTAGTGGATAAACGCCCGTAAGGGTGTGTTTGTTTCCTGCGTATAATGGCCCCAAAAGGGTGTTTGGATCTGCGTTTTTACTGTAGCAAAGGGGTGTTTGTTTCCGCGTTTAAACTGCCGTAAGGGGGCGTTTGGTTCTGGGCTTAACAGCCTTAAGGGTGCGTTTGGATTTGCATTTAACTGCCTAAAGGGGTGTTTGGTTTTGGTGTTAACAGCCTAAGGGGGGCTGTTTGGAACTGGGTTTAACAGCCCATATAGGGCTGTTTGGTTCAGCCATTAGGGAGCGTTTGGTTCAGCTCATATAGAGTGTTTGGATATGAGTTTAACAACATAGGGTGTGTTTGGTTTTAGTGATGTTATTTAAATTGATCTCGTCTAAATAATTTTACTATGAAACACGCGGGATAAATTGCAACATAGTTTTGATTTAGTGGAAAACGTTGAAATTTGATAAATATGGAAACGTCGTATAAACGACTAGGTCATGCCGAAATCTATAAAAATTTATATACTTAGTATTATTCGTTTAACACTTTTATTATTTTGGAAACCCGATAAAGAGGATTAAATCATAGTCTTAAGATTTTTATTATAATAATACAATAAACCGGTAAATGAACGAAAGATATACTTTTACAAACAAAACAACTAGTTTAGTTAAAACGCGCAACGAAACACTAATATATATAACATTATTTTATAATTCTAATAAATAAAATAATAAGTTTTGTAAAAACTTTAAAAACGTCCTTTATTCAATTCGTAACTTTAAAACGTGTATTTACTTTTACGCAAGAACTTTTTATTAATTTAATTGGTGACTTTTGAAAACGCGTCGAATTATATTATTACCATTATTTTTAACCACGTTTCTTATATAATACTTGTAAAGTATTATATACTACGACTTTTCCTTTTGAATGTTTGTCTTTATTATATACTTCACCATATGAATTATATAATTGTTCATTTTTCATATGTAATATATATACGGAATATATTACATACTTTGCGTGTGTTTTTCGATTTATTTTATTTAACCAACCACCAAACTCATCCAACTTGAAATCCAAATCCCTTATCAACGTGTCGCGTTGATGTGCTCATCCATCGGAAAACCCTAATTCATCAACCCAAGCTAGTGGGATTTAGCTGTTAAGTTAAGCTGCAACTTCTTGGTCAAGCCGTTCCGTTCTCCGTTTGTGTTGTGCTTATTTGCATTTCTGCTAGTTGCTCTGCAACATCAAGGTGAGTTCATAGCCCCACATTTTACTCGTTTTGAATAAATGTTTTATTATCTTTTGGGGTGAGAAACATGCTCGTTTACAAACTCGTTTACGTTACCAAATTTCAAACTCGTTTACAAACTTGTTTACGTTACCGAATTTCCAACTCGTTTACACACTAATTACAAACCTGGTTACTTGATTGATATCAGTTGGTTATGGAATAAAATGGTTATTTCTTCATTGGACACAAGTGTTTTCGTTACATTTATCTATTTTACGTGTTGCCTAAGTTTGACTTAACAAAACCACGACTACGCTATCCGAATTATCTTGAAATGTTAATTTCTCGCAGGAGGACCGGTTGTGGCGAGCGCGATGTGAATAAATGGATCTTTTAGGACTTATTCTATCCCTATCCGCTTTGGTTCCACTTAACGAAGAACAAACGGATATATGTCATGTCGATTATACATTATGGTGGTCTTTGGTTTGGGACACCGGTTTAGGGCAGGAATACTATACAACAGGAAGAAGCATGCCCTGTTGATTAATTAGCTTCAGTGTCATGAGCTTAGCGCACAGTATATCTTTTTCATTGCTAATACTGTTCGTTATTTTGTCGTATGTGCTTTGTATGTGAAGTTATATCTCCTATAACTGTCCACGGAGTGTGACTGTATACTTGTGGGTCCACACTACTTTGATTTATTGAAAGTTTATGATTATTAAATGTTTTTTGTAATACATTGAGTGAAGCTGTATACACTAATCGTTTTTTTTGGTCCCTCATAAAGTTTTACTTAACCTATGAATTAACTCAACTTTATGTTTGACTTTTAGCATGTTTTTATCAGGTGATTAGCTTTGGACTTCTTGATGTGCTATGTCGGAGTACTACGTGCAATATGCATACTCTTTCAAGTCTTATCTATTTATCATTACTGTTGTCTTTTTGAAACCTATTTTTGCTTACGTAATTTTTCTTATGCTTTCGCAATGTCTAATTTCTTTTAATCATGTAAAACTTATTTATTTTTAAACAATGCAACGAGTTATGATTTCCAAAACGTCCATTAGTGGTCGTGATCTTGTGACTGTGTTCGGTTTTTTTTTTTTTTTTATGATGACCGTCCGCCCTCGGTCACGTATTACGTCCAAGGCACCCGTCTGGCGTGTGACAGATCTGGTATCAGAGCTATAGTTATAGTAGACCAGGTTAGAATATCTAGTAGTATCTAGGTCTGGACTATAACCAGTATGTGATCCTTACGTGCTTTTATGTGTGCCTTATACGTGTTTTTGCTATGAGCTTACGCTTATCTTTTCTCTGCGATTATCTTTTCTTTGCGGTTATCTCTTCTCCGCGGTTTACGTTCGCCTTACGTTTATTCCTCTATTTACTTATATGGAAGTTGTCTATATAAATATTAAACCTTTCTAAATAACTTTGTGGAGGATGGACCACAATGGTCTCTAAAATTTGTCTAAAAGACATTGTGAGCGATGCAATGGTCTCGAACTTATTTTTCATAACCTTATACAATATCATATTACGCGAAACCCGACACGGTTTTGTTTACATGGAATTATGTATGAATCTAAGTTTCACAAGTCCTCTATCATGGAGGGACTAGTAGCTGGAGGTTTAATATGGTAATTGGCTATGTAAATTGTCATAAAGGAATCTGTATCGTATTTTCTTTAACCGTAAACTCCATTCAGCTATTTTGAACTCTATGTTGATCTTCCCTAATTGTTTTACTCCCCGTCTCCGAAGACGAGTTTTAAACACTCGTCCCATACTCATTAGAGTACCTGCATCGTATTTTCATCCACCACCTTGAAGATTTTATGGGTACGCGTATTGCATCAGAAATTAATGAGTAGGCTAATTTATAACCTCTTTATTTGAAAGGATTTGGAATGCCTCCTCATTTTAGTCTATACTTATTCATTTATCCGACTTATTTCATTTCCTTTACCCCATTCGATTTTGAAGTAAATACCGACGCCAAGACAAGGAATGAGTTCCACGAGGATCGAGTGTATTGTAACCCAACGAATTGCTAATGCTATTGAAGCTAATACTGTCTATGAGGAAAGAATCCACATGGCTCGCGACTAAATAAATTAGGTCGTATGTTAGGAAACCAAGGTAGTAAGGAATGCCAACAACAAAATAAATGACAAAAGGCCGTGAGAGCTTACATTGCTAAACCAAATTTCAAGGACGCATAAGTAGCAAAAATTTCCCTTCCACAACAAACAAAAGTTGCACCACACTGGACCATGCACTGTGAAGTGCAATAACTACAAGAGTGTTGGCCATGTGAGTAGGAATTATAGGACACCCGTTTCGATATTCAACGTAGAGGCCATAGTGGCAAATTAGAAATCTGAACCGTGCGAACCGTATTTAGGAGGTTAAAACTCGTTGGAGCTCTAACGCCGTCAAAGATAACGCTGATGTTTAAGGAGAGATTTTTCCTCATCTAATGAAACCTAAGTAGACTTAGACAGTAATCTCTAAGAGTTTTGCACTAGTACTTACCTGTGAATTTCGTGTATTGTGTGGATTTTCCTAAATCATTTGTTCAATTCGTGTCATGACGATTTTGTCAGTTGCACTTCAATTCTCTAGTGAATATAAGTAAACTACTCCTTTACCGTCTTACAACCCATTTTACTATTATGTAAACTGTCTTATTGTTATTAACTAAACTGGATGGTATCCTATGAACTATTTTAGTGTCGTCTTATAAACATAGTTGTTGTCACGTTATGAACTATTTTAGTGTCGTCTTATAAACCTAGTTGTCGCGTTATGAACTATTTTACCACCAGTTTACAAACCGTTTGCTGATAGCTTCTTGTTTATTTCAACACCTTATAAACTATTTTGATATCATTCCATGAACCGTTTTGTCAACATTTTACAATTATCTTACTATTACCTCATAACTTATTTGAGTATAAATTAATGAACCAACTCGTTTTCATTTTATAACCTAATTTACGGTTAATTATAAACCCTTTTGCTACCCTATTATAAATTATTTTGCAGGTATCTTACAAACTATTTCCGTGTCACCTCAGGAATTATTTCGTTGTCATTTATAAATTATTTCGCTGTCAATTTATGAAATATGTTGTCAACATCTTATGAACTACTTCGTGTCTTTTATAAACCATTATGTTGCCACTTTATAAATTATTGGGTTGTCAACTTGTAAACCATTTGTTACCTTTACATTATAAACCGTCACGTAACTTTCTTGTAAACTATTTTGTTATCGCCTCATAAAACAATTCCCGTTATCTTACAAAATCTCTTGCGTCGTTATATAAACAACCCTGTTTTCATTACCACAAACTATTTTGCTACCTCAAAAACTATATCGTTTATACCGTATAAGATTTTTTTTATAACATTAGTTTGACGAAAAGAGCATTTTATCGTTAGTTCTTAAATTATACATAGCTTGATCACCTATGTATAAATTCAGAAAGAACCATGCTATGCTGGGAGTAGTCACTATAAATTCTTGTCAAATTACCTTTACTTTTCATTTCTATTTTCTTTCTTTTCCCTACATTGTTAACGAGATTATATTGCACTTGTATTTTATTAATATTTTGCGTGCGTATTCATGAGTCGTGTCGGTCACGTGTATTTGTATTCGTAAGCATCATAACTAAGCAGATTTTCTTCAACCTTGGTATATAGAAACGCCATACCCTTAGCCGAGAGACTAAATCATGCTTCCTGTAGTCATGGAAATTACGGATGTAAGAATTTAGAACGTACCGGACTTATCGCCCTAATTGGATTGCAACCAATAGAACTAGAAGATTTTCTTCAATATACTTATCTTTTAGTGAGATAGAATCACGTGGATTATGAGATCCTCATACCGACAAAACCTTTGATGGATCATTCAGGATGTACAAGGACTACCAAAATTTACAAGCTAACCGTTACCCGTTACCTAGTATAGACGATCTTTTCGATCAACTACGAGGATGTAGCGTCTACGCGAAAATCGACCTAAGGACTAGCTACCATCAACTGAAGGACCTAAGGACTAGCTACCGCCAACTGAAAGTTCATGAGGAGAACTACACGACACACGACCTAGAATTTAGAGAAATAGCGCTTACTTTTAAGATTTGGGAACACTACTGATATGATATGAGTATGAACTCGAACCCGATAATCACCGAAAATCCGTTAAAAAGATCTAGAAACACTATCGTGTCTTACCATTCAGCAGAACCTTAAGGCCTCACTTGAACTACCTTATCTCACTCTTAATTTTTTTTTACTCTTGCCGTTGCAAAACCTTGCGATCATGAACTGTTTGTGGAGCTAACCGACTTGTGCGCTTTTGAGCTAATGGATTTGATTTATCCTCGAACTAACGACTGAGTACGATATTCCATCACGTATCACCTGAGCTTTTCCGTGAGCTCCTCCCATTTGTTGACCTTTATTTTGGGGATATTGTTTCTTGAAATGTCCACTCTCCGCATTCCGTCACCGTTTGTTATAGTTATTGTTGTTGCGTATTCTTATACTTTTGATTCACGACTCCATATGTTTGTGCTATGATTTTCTAATTTATTAAAATGAATAAATATTTTAATACATATTTTTGATGATTTCAGATATATAAATTGTTCTTGTTGAGAGGTTGTGAGATTTGTGAGTTGCAACAAAGATGGCGATAAGGTTAGGCTTGAATTATAGTGAATTTGGTTGATTGGCTTTGGCGTAAAGGAATTTTGAATAGTTTGGAAAATATTGTGGCATTATGGTCAAGTCCATGGGTGATTTATAAAAATATAGTTGTTGGTCCGAGTTTTAAATGAGGGTAAAACGGACGTTTAAAAATGTCTCGAAAGGTTTATTAAGTGTCGAAAGTTTTTGAAAATATTCGTGGAGCTTCTTAATATCAAAACGAAGGTTTAGGAATTTTTCTAAAAATGATAAGTCGTTGCCGTTGGTCATTTCTAAATATAGCAACATTTTATATATATATTTTGCAAGCTAAGTATTTTGGTTAAACGATAGGGTTTCAATAGTTCGTTTTTGGAGATATAGAAACGATTAGATTAGGAGATGCTATTAACGTCCAGAAAATTAAAACTTTCCTAAAATGAAAATTTTCTATAAATAGTAACTTTTCGTAAGAACGTCGTAACACCTTTATAAATTTAATAAGTCGTAAAAACACATTTTGTTGACTAAACTAAGGCACAAACATATATGGTTGTCTATTTCCTTACTAAACGTTGTGTGCAACGTTCCGTTATTATTATTATTATTTCTCGTTCTCGTTCCACGCGCATCTATTTTAAGTCGCGTTTAGAAGCCGTTCGGTTATTACTTATCTCTCCTTTGTTTTAGGTGAGTTGTCATGAGTTGGTTCACTGATACTTCATTGTTCTTTCTAAGTAAATTGAATACTTACATCCTTTAGCCTCGTTCGATGTTAATCACCGGTCCCTACATATATCTCTACCCTAAAACATTTAAACCCTTATACAGACATACTCACACGTCTACACTTTCTCCTTTTATGTTTTCACTATCAATGGACTTTCCTTATAACATATTATATCAACCACAAAACTTGTAATGATATTTTTCTAAAATACTCATGTTAATGAATTAAATAACCGGGTCAAACTTAGCCAAAAATTTTGTATATTAAGAAGTGTCAAAACAATGAATTTTGCTGAATAAAATTTTCAACGCCAGGTTTAAAAAAAACGGATTTGTTAAATCCTAAATATGTTCCTAATCACACAATAGGTTAACAAAAATCGAATCCCGGGACGGGATTCCTTTAAGGGGTAGGTACTGTCACACCCCGCAATTTTCGATATTTTAAATTACTATTTTACCCTTTGACTTTTTGGTTCCGACTTGACTTTTGACTTTTTGACCTTTTACGGTCACATAAAAACGATTACCGCGTAGCCGGTAAAATTTTTGAAACATTTTTAATAATAAATCATAATTTCGATTATTATCGCTCATTGCAAATTTATTTTCTAACTTATTTGACTTGAAAACGAGAAGATATATTTTATTCCCAAATTGATTTATCAAAAGCGACCCGCCAAAAATGAATTATTAATTATGGGGTATACTAGCGTTTGACATAAAACGACATTCCGGACAACTTTTTAGTTTTGCCCGAGACTTGAAACCAAGCAGAAAATGACTGAAATAGCCTCACAAAATTTTGAACGCAACTCGTTACCGACCCATAATAATTAATTTATATTTAATTATCACTTTTTATTTTAATAAAAAATATTTAATATATTATTTAATTTTTATTCAAAAGCGGTTATTTGCTTTAACACGATATGTTCAAATTATAAAGTTTTAAAATTTTACGGACAAAGGTTACCCGTGATGAGACCAAATGTACCAATAAATAAATAATGATTTTTTAAATAAGTTTATAAAACATTTATTAAAATAATAGTCATGTAAATATCATTTTTATCAGAAAAATTATTTTGAAAATCAATGGCGCACGCTTTTCGCATTTTATTTTCATCCGTTAAGTACCCCAAACGAGTCCCGAATCATTATTTAACAAAGTTCACCGTTAGGTACCTGTGAATTTGTTTACAAAGTCTATACCCTTCAAACTATTAACATACTATTAAAAAAAAATTAAAAACTTTTATTATATATTTTTAAATTATATCACTGGTCCATTTCATTTCCATCTATAATTCACACAAACAAACAACCCTTACACCCTCACCCTTTCATATTTTCGGCGCCTACCTCTATCTTATCTCCTGGCTGCCTAGATTACGGCCAACCTTCCGGCCACACAAACCGCGCACAATAACACCAACAGCAATTTCATCTTCCTCTCCTTTTCCAGTGGCTACACCCATCAATCACCCACATAACACCACCAGCCGACAGCTCTCCTCAGCTGTAGGTACAAAACCTTCACTCGTAACACCACCATCCCCACTGTCGCTATATCTCTCATCCACCACACCCTCACACTCCACTTGCCTCGCCCCATTACCCCACGAGTCCACAACCTCAACAGCACTCACCCACATTCGCAACTCATCATCCACGAAGCACCCACTACCACCATCGCTACCCCCACAACCTCCACCAGCCGTAGTTCAGCCGCCGCGCACCACCACCACTTTTTCCTTTTTCCTATTTGGATGGTTAAATATATATTTGTAAAAGTTTATTTGTATTATTTTTAAAGGGTGTTTGTTTCTTTGTTGTACAACCCGAAAAGGGTGTTTGGGTTAGTGGATAAACGCCCGTAAGGGTGTGTTTGGTTGCTGCGTGTAATAGCCTCAAAGGGGTGTTTGGATCTGCGTTTTTACTGTAGCAAAGGGGCGTTTGGTTCTGGATTAACAGACTTCAAGGGTGTTGTTTTGGTTTTTGGTGTAACAGCCTTAAGTGGGGCTCTTTGGAAATGGGTTTAATACAGCCCTTATAGGGCTTGTTTGGTACGTCATTGGGGCGATCTTGGTTCAAGCAGTAAGGGGTGTTTGGTTATGGGTTTAACAACCCGTATAGGGTGTGTTTGGTTCACTATGCAACATGATTGATTATTTAAACTCAAAGTTTATTTGATTAAATAAATTAAAACAATGTTTAACTTATTACTCTTCGATCTCGGCTAATTATATATTGAATCATGTGAATTTTGCAACATTGGGTGATTAAGTGGAAAACGTGATATTGAAAACAAGGGAAACATTGTATAAACGGCAAGGTCATGCCAAAATTTCTAAAAATCTTTATACTTAGTAAATTTTCATTAAAGTTTATATTATTTTAGAAACCAGATAAAATGACAAGGTTATATAGTTTTTAAGATTATTAAAGTGTGATTTTACAATAAATCGGTAAATAAACGGAAACTATACTTTTATAAACAATATAACTAGTTTAGTTAAAACACGTAACGAAATACTAAATTATAAAATATTATTTTATAATTCCCAACTATAACTTTTGTAAAGTCTTTAAAACATCATTTATCTAACTCGTAACTTTAAAACGTGTATTTACTTTTACGCATGAACTTTTTATTAATCTAATTGGTGACTTTTGAAAAAGTGTCGAATTATATTATTACATTTATTTTAGTAACATTTCTTATATAATACTTGTAAGGTATTATATATTGTGGGTTATACTTTTTGGTTGTTTGTCTTTATTATATACTTCACCATATGAATTATATAATTGTTCATTTTTCATATGTAATATATATACGGAATATATTACATACTTTGCGTGTGTTTTTCGATTTATTTTATTTAACCAACCACCAAACTCATCCAACCTGAAATCCAAATCCCTTATCAACTAGTCGCGTTGATGTACTCATCCATCGGTAAACCCAAATTCATCATCCTAAACTAGTGGGATTTAGCCGTTAAGTTAAGCTGCAACTTCTTGGTCAAGCCGTTCCGTTCTCCGTTTGTGCTGTGCTTATTATTTGCATTTCTGCTAGTTGCTCTGCAACATCAAGGTGAGTTCATAGTCTCGCATTTCAATCTTTTCAATGTTTTATAAACCCGCGAGGGGAATACATGCTCGTTTACAAACTTGTATATTTTACTACAGTACAATTACCTTTCAATACTTTGTGAGTTCATAGCCCCACGTTTTACTTGTTTTACATATACTTTACTACTTTTGGGGTGAGAAACATGTTCGTTTACAAACTTGTTTACGTTACCGAATTTCAAACTCGTTTACACACTAATTACAAACCTGGTTACTTGATTGGTATCACACTCTTTCTACTTATGGAATTAAGTACTTAAAGTTGTTTATGAATAAAATGGTTATTTCTTCATTGGACACAAGTGTTTTCAGTTACCATCTCCTACTTACGTGTTGCCTAAGTAGCTTACAAACCTACTTCTGCCCAACTTATCATGAACTGTTAATTTCTCGACCGGAGGACCGGTTGAGGGAGCGCGAGTGAATATTAACTCTATTGCCGTGGGTTCCTTTTATACTTCAAGGAAACCCTTAAAGGCTATACAAAAACGTTTGTGAAAAAGATAACATATATCTTTTCCTAATATATCTCTAAGATAACACTTATCTATAGAACAGACTTAACTAGACAAGAACAGAACTAACTATTGTTCTGCCAGACTTAACTTAGTACTGGCAGACTTAACTATGTCTACCAGACTTAATTCTATAACTACCAATCTTAAGTCTGTTACAATATATTTCCCAACAATCCTCCCCTAACTTGATCTTCACTTCGTGACTTCTCGGTTTCTTCTAGTGTCTTCAATTGGCTTCCTCAGAGGATGTTGTAAACAACTCTTCGAGTTATTCTTGAGCTGCAATTCTTCAAATCAATTCTCTTTTTTTGATCTTTGCAGCAATAATTCTTCAACACTTTTCAGCAACACTTCATATCAGCAATACTTAAACAGCTACATTGACTATATGTATATCAAATCATAAAGTTTCAGACTTTCTTCAACCTTCCAGGTGGTGTTACTCCATTGAGAGGTGAATCATTGAAATTTTAAGAATGGTTTTGTTGTCTCTTTACAGTTTAGCCATTAATCTGATGTAGCCATTGTTTGGTTTGGAAAAAAACCATGGTACATTGATAACCATTTCAACTCTTTGTACATGAAACATGGTGATATGAATTAACTCAATTTGGATTTTTTTAGCAAATCATCAGCTAGATCAACGGATTTGATGTAGCCTTTTACAGTAACCGTTTGACTCTTGGGGCTAGCCTATGCTTCACAGTGCAATATTTATGGGTGCATTTGATCACCATACGTTTTTGGTATAAACTGTCAACCTTTAACGGATTTGAGATTCTTTTACCAAAGCGTTTGCTTTGGTCTAGCCAGTCCTTATGTCTGTTATAGACATGGTTGGACTGATAACCATTTGTTTTGTGTTTGTGCTAGCCACCTCACCAGTTGTTGTTCTCCTCATTCTCCATTCTAGTTTCTAATCATCAATCTTCTATTATTTTCTTATACCAGCTTGTTCTCCTTCATTTTCAAAAGTTTATACAATGTCATTGGTTTCCTCCTTGAAGTTTCTTGTCCAACATAGCTTTGCATACTTCAGCAGACAAAGGATACTTTCTCTCTATTAGCAATATAAACATCTACAGACTCAAGTTCAACAATGTACTCTGCACTGCTTATAGTATCTCCAAAAATTTATCCTTTGTTGAACCTGGCAAACTCCAAATTGAATACGTATAAGGGGGTTCTTCAAACATGTTCTTCAAGTATTCCCAAAGTACCTTTTCAAATTCATCCTCTGGCTCATTCATACCATGTTTCTTCATGACAATCCTGTATAGCTCTGTAAGATCATCTCTTGATATGTCAGTCAGCATTGCTCCAAAGCTTATGTATACCATATCAGTTCCATTCTCCCTTACAATCTGGTATACACCTTTCCTTCCTTGCTTAATGATCTTGTAATTGGCTATACTGGGTGATTTTGTAGCTACAGGAACAGGATTAATGGGAATTTTAGTACCTGAAGTAGAATCATCTTTTTCATTAGCTTCATCTGAATCTTCAGATTCATCCTTATCATGGTCTGTATGGAATCCTTTCCTTGCTATATGTTTTCTCCTCTTTCCAGTCTTCTTGGTTGGCTTATCATCTTTGTCTTCTTCAATCTTCTCCTCTGTTGGTTGTTGAGTACCGTATCATCAAAACTTTAGCTTCTTTGCAGTTTTTGTTTGAAGCTCTTTCACCAAATCTCTATCTATTTCCTTTGTTGCTTCATGTTCAAAGGGGACATAGGTATCCAATTGCTTAACCTCAAATTTTCAATTCTGCTTTCACTTCGTTCAAAATTCTATTTCTCAAATTGAGTCAACTTCCATGTCCCTTGATTCTTTAGAAAGTTTGACATATAGTTCCTGAGCTGTGTTTGAGTCACAGGCTTATTCCTTTTTGCTCAAGCTCTTTCCTCTGCAAAGTGTTTTCTTCTTTGATTTACCAACTCTACCATCCTTTTTGCATAATCTTCAACATTAAGATCCTTTCTAAGCACACTCTCCTTCAATTCTGCATTTGCTTCAAGCTTTGCTCTAATAGTATCCCAATACTTCTTCAGTATAGATTTGAGCTTAAAAACTAAACTTGAGCCTTCCTTTTTTTGTTCCTCTGTTAATTCTTGCTCTTCAGCCATCCTTTGAGCTATAAGTGAATCCAAATGAAAATTGTTTGGCCATTCTTCCTTTTTCAAAGCTTTTCTAAAGAATTACATCTGTTGCTTCAGCACGTCCTGCTTCTTCTTAGAAGAATTTGTTCTTTTGTCTTTCTAGAATGCTTGAGTCTCTTTCTTCCTTCTGTCATAGGAGCCTTTTCCTTCTCTTCTACCTACTGTCTGGAGAATGTACCTGAGACTCTATGCTATCTCAGTATTTATCTGGATCCAATTGCCCGTATTGGACATCCAAACTGCCAGCTCATTAACCTCTTCAATACCAGAACTAACTTAATGCCGAGTTATTAATTTTTCAAAGGAGAATTAACTCTTTCAAAGTCAAACAAGTTCCATCAAATTCTTTTGATCTCTTACTTTCTTGTATCTCTTTCCTTTGTCATATGACTTGATCTTTTTGAATCTTTTGTTAAGATCTGCATGCAGCTTTTTGAGTTGTAGGGCTTATGTCTTCAACTTGTTTCTCGTAAGCATTTTGACAGTACTGTGAGTGAGTAACATGTTCTTGTAACCAAAGAAAGAACCAGTGGATTCTAATTCATGAGTCTTCCTCCCCTTGCAGCCTCTGTTTCTTGCATTGCCTATGAGTTAGTCTTTGTCAAAAATTGATCAACCACCTGTTGTGGATTTCCTTCAAGTTTGACCCACCATAAACACTATCAGAGGAAAGCTTCCAGGTCAAATAGGTGAATCTCTAGGATACCATAAAGCCCAAATTGGGTTTGCACCTTAGGTAGCTTAAAGATTCTATTCACAGCATTGAGATGTGAAGTCTTGGGAGTGACCTGAAAACGAGAACATAGTACATACTGCTAAACATTTATATCAGGCAGAGGCAGTATATACATGATGAGAACCTATCATGGATTTGTATAAGTTGTACTTCCACATCAAACAGATGTCCTCATCTTTTGTCAATGTCACTTTGGTCTCATGGGGGTTATTGCAAATTTCACACTTTACAGATCATATTTCTTGTGTATCTCAGTACATACTTGTCTTGAGATAGAGATTCCTTCTTTGTTATGTTTGACTTGTAATCCTAGGAAAAGAAAAATGTGAGTTCACCCATAGAACTCATCTGAAATCTGCTTTTCATCAAGGCTTCAAACTCATCACACCAAGACTTTTTGGTAGATCCAAAAATGATATCATCAACATACACTTGAACCAGCATGATATCCTTCTTGTCCCTTTTAATAAATAAAGTCTTGTCAATCGTACCCCTCTTGTATCCATGCTTCTCTAGGAATGTTGATAGAGTAGCATACCAAGCTCTAGGAGCTTGATGCAGTCCATACAAAGCTTTGACCACCTTATAAACCTTCTTAGGGTGATCAGGATCAACAAAGCCAGGAGGTTGTGAGACATAAACCTCTTCATCTATAGTGCCATACAGAAAGGCACTTTTTACATCCATTTGGTATACTATGAACCCCATAAATGAGGCAAAGGCTAAAAATAACCTGATAGCTTCTATTCTTGCCACAGGAGCAAAAACCTCATCATAGTCAATACCTTCTTCCTGCGTGTACCCTTGGGCCACCAATCTTGCCTTATTTCTGACAACCACTCCTCTTTCATCTCTTTTATTTCTGTAGACCCATTTTGTACCAATCACCTTCATTCCGTGAGGTAGATCTACAAGAACCCATACTTGTTGCAGCTTAAACTGTAACAACTCCTCTTGCATGGCTTGAACCCAACTGTCATCTTGTAGAGCTTCAGAAATCTTTTTAGGTTCCTCCTGAGATAGAAAACAGGCAAATAAACAATGCTGTTGATCTTTGTGATTGTTTCTTTGCTGCTTTTGAATAAAGCTGAAAAGTGCATGAGCTCCTGATTTTTGTTGCACTTTGCTTCTAGTTTGCACAGCTGACTTAGGATCACCAAGGATTTGACTTTTCGGGTGAATATTGTGAATCCTAAGAGTAGGAGTAGGACTGACTTCAATTTCTGTTGGTAGGCTGTTGAAGTCAGTTATCACACCCTCTTCATCATAAGATGCCTCATCAAAAATTCCTGTCTCAGACTTGTGAAAGATTTCGAGCTCTGGCATAGGTGAATCATCAGGATCAAAACTACCAGTATTAACTGACTCACTACCAGTATTAACTGAAGGAGTACTGGTAGAGGTGTTTTCAGATACTTTCCCTAAATGCTTTAGAGCAATTTCTTCCAACTCTCTTCTAAAAGCTAGAATCTTAGGATTATCTTCTGAAGTGTCAGTAGAAGAAGCCTTCTTCTCTTGTTGAGGTTCTGTCAAGATCTCCTCTTTCTTTGAATTTGTGGAAGATTTCCTTGATTTAGCTTTTTCTTCAGTATTCTTCACAGTTGAAGGCACAACAATAAGCTCTACATCCTCATCTTTTTCCTCAGAAGCATTAGAATATAGAGTTTGTGAAGTACATGCACTGTTAGTTACTTCCGAAGCACCTACATGTGGGTTAGCTTGATTTTCCAAAGATACAGGAGTATAGTTCATAGAATCTGTAAGATAATCAATATCAAACATCCATCTATACCCTACTCCTTTGACATTGGGTTTATCTTCAAGAAAATTGACATGCAGATTTACTTCTACTCTTTTGGTTACTAAATTATAAACCCTATAGGCTTTGCTATTTAGAGAGTAACCAACTAAGAATCCCTCATCAGATTTTCCATCAAACTTGCCAAGCACACTAAGAGTATCTAAAATTGTAACATGACACCCAAAAGGTCTTATGTAGTTGATAATTGGTTTGTGGCCAAACAAAATGTAACACCCCCAAAACGGGTTGCAGCGGAATAAGGATCCGGGGCGTGTTACTTCAAGATCAACAGCACAAGATATATATAAGAACGAAGTGTTGGTAAGAAAGAATCTGCTAGCATAGATCTATCAGCCTCATATAGGGATCTGTTCATTCTTTCACAACTCGATTTTGTTGTGGAGTTTCTGGCATTACTATAGCTCTTTTTTATTCCTTGTTCCATAAAATTCAGCATATCTCTTTTCTTACAATCAGTTGCCATTAACTGATCTAAATGATATTTAACCCTATGACTAAGCTGGTTTTTTAATCTGCCCTAATAAAGTCTGAAGAATGCCACAAGTTACATCCTAGAGAGCCAAAAAAAATACCCAACTAAAATCTGGTACATCATCATAAATAACAAGGCAATAACTTGCATGATTAATGCTTTTGACTGAAGTAGGACCAAAAAGATCCATGTGCAAGGTGAGTAGAGGCTCATTGATAATCTTCTAACTTGCCTTACAATAGGCCCTGTGTGTTGCCTTATGGCAGGAAACACCATGTGTGGTCATTTTTAAAAACCTGGAAGGTATACCTCTGACAAGGTTTCCCTTCACAAGTTTGTGTTTAGGTTTTTAACTTGATATGACCTAACTTCTAAGCCAAAATTTATATCATCAGAGTGGCTTTAGCAATCAAACAAGGCAAAACCTATATGCAGGATAGTGTTTTCATATCAAACTAAAATATTGTGGAGTCTAGGGACCTTTAAAAGTATCTGAATTTCACATGGGGGGCATCTTAAAGTCAAAAGACACAACAAGACAATCAGTTTCATAAAAAGAACCTTGTGCTGCTTATCACATATTTGGTGATATTGAGAAAAGGTTAAAGTGCCCTAAACTTTTACAAAAGACATACTGTCAAAAATTCTAAATTATCCCAACTCTTATTTTTCCTTTACATATATGTAGCCTTTGCTACCTCCAAAGGTGAACGGATCCCCCATTGAAATTTCTTCAAATCCTCTAGTTGATCCTTGTTACACTGTCATGTGCCCGGTGAGTACCACTATCAAATATACCTCTATCTACCATGTTTTCTTCAGTGGATGTTCCGCAACATGAAAAAAGAGAAAATTAGTTTCCTCTTAACCCAGGCCTTTGCAAGGCTTGGGTCTGCCGTGTGACCTTTATCATTCACATTTATAATAAAAGTCGGGTCAACTGATATAATGGAAGTTGGTCTAGTATTCCTCCAATATAAACTTGCTTGAGGTCTTGAACAGCAGATCCCTAACTTCCCAATTACAGTCAATAGTAATGATACATTTATGCTGTAGTTTTTGCAAAAGGTCTTCTTACATATGAATGTGATTTTGAAAAATCCTTCTTTGATAATTTGATTCCACATGGTCTTTTTGGTGACTTACACGATTGAGGTCTTTGTAGGTACGGTGTCTAGATCTAACAGTAATAACATTAGACTAGACATCATTAAACATTAGTGCCTACAGAATTAATATTTGTCCTAACCAGTAATTAATATAGGCCATAAAAGAATAAAAATTTGGCCTACCAGCATAAGTGTACTAGATCTAGAACAAATTTTATTTAGCATGATTTACCCAGTTTGCATTAGTCCATACTGTTTTTGCCACCATCTAAAACAGTATTAACAACCCACAAAACTCATTCTTCCCTGCCATTTCTTTTTCATAATAGTCACAATCTTTAATCAAATGACTTAGACTACCACAAACAAAACATTTCTTCTTTGTAAAAGAGTAACCTTCCCCTAGTTCTCTTTCCATCATATCATTCCAATTCTTCCTATTAACTTTATGTGTTTCTTTATCTTTGATTGGTATGGCCATAGGAGTTTTTAATGTGTGATACACTAACTAGGTTCACTTCATTTGCTTTTGGAGCAGAACACACTCTTTCTTATTAGGTTAGCCACCAACCTAGACGTAGACATTCATTGGTACAACTAACTTTCTGATTCAGTCTCAAAAGTGAGTGCTCAGAGGTATTCCCCAAGATCCTACACTGTCATTTGATTGACAGGTAGAATGCTCAGAAGAAATTCATCTGATACACTAATATCAGGTTTTTATGGGACCCTATTTAACCATAAACATACAAAGAATCATTAATTTCCTCTTGTGCTTTAGAGGTATAATCTCCATTTAAGGGATGTGGAACACCTTTAAAATCATTAGTTTTTGTAAATCTACAGTATAAAGGTTTTCCAATAAAGTCCTCTTTAGTACAATTAAAAACAGAACAATTTATTTCTTCCTCATAGCTTAAAACCTCTTTGTTTGATGTTATTCCATACCCTAAGCCAACTTTACTATTTGAACTCATGCCAGAATTAATTAATCTCCAAAGATTCTTGGAAGAAACTTCCATGAATCTAATATTTTCAGCAATTGTTCCTTGTCGATTGGAACAGCTTTTCATTCCTATTCTCCTAATATCTTTTAAGATTTTCACTTTTTCATATATTTCATTAACCTGAAAAGGTAAACTTATCATTTAGCGAAATTTGCCTGTTTTTGAAAAGTAAACAAGTTGAGATCTTAGTTTCCTTAACAGCTTGACAAAGGCAATTATTTGTGCTCTTGACACCTAAACTGATTCATTTGTTCATCACATATAGTTTTAAAGTGTATTAATGAATCAATGCAAGTTTTAGAACACAAAGTTACCTCTTTAGCTTGAGCAGATACCATAATGCATGATTTATCTCTCAACTTCAGAATGTTCCTCACCAAATGACAATCCCATCATCCATTGTCAGCAAACCCAACTGATTATTTCCTCTTCTTCCCACATGTCTTGATGTTGATAACAATGAGTCTTTCTACTTCTTTCCATATGGTTCCCTTTGCTGTACATTTCCCTAGCAAAGGTGACCAGTGGTTTGTGACAATTGAAGCATTCAAGCTTCTTTTTGTCAAAGCCAACAGGTGTTTTTCCAACCACTCGAACTCTCCTTCCCTGTTTTTCTTATTAGAACTCTTAATTCGAATAACATCATTGCTATTGCCAATTTATTTCCATCTCTTTCATGTCGTACATCACAATTTGTTCCCTTATTTTCATGAAGTAAGTCCCATCCTCTTATTGTTTGGCACAAGAGGGAATATATAACTTCATCAGCAAAACCAGCAAGAACTTCTTTTTTAGGAATATTGGTTGAAGAAGTAATAAGAGTGCAAGTATTGTAAGGCACCAGACTTAACTTCAAAGTGCTACGTTTGCTTTGTGAAACAAAAGCAACATTTGAGCACTTTAAAGATGTTTTTGAAGCACTGAATTTCTGCTCAAAACTCTAAGGTTATTGTACAAATCATCAATGATAAAGTGTCAATCTCTGGATTATTTCGTCATATTCATTGCCATATGGACCATGCTGGTGGTAAAAGATCTGAGAAACTAATGATTTGCATCCTCAGTTGATACTTCAACCCATGAGCTTCTTAATTGGAGAAAGTAACTGATGAAATCTGTCATATCCCCTTTTCTAGCTCTTCTGAATTGTGATTATTTTAAATGCTTCAAACTGTTGTTTGATAAACAGCTTCTGCATTTTCTTTGAATTTGCAATTACACCAAACCTAGTTCTGAAGGCTTCCCAATCTCCATTTGCATCATCCATTCCATGAAATCTTCTTAATGTTTTTTGGGAATGGCCCACAGCAAGATATTCTTATCCTTCCTTCCCTTTTCAACCGCTTGAATCTCTGCACAGTTACTGGTGAAGAGTAACTCAGAACATACCCATCCTTTCCATTTCAATTCTCATTTCTTGGAGTTTCCATTCTGAATTACCTTCCATACTTCATTGTCAATGTACTCAAGGTAATGCTCCATCTCCATAGCCCATATATCATACTCCTCCTTCTTCAGAATTGAAGTTTTGATATTTGAGATAGCAGTTGTTTGAGGAATCACCAGTGGATGTTGTTTAAGGTGCGAGCACCAGTTCTGATGCATCTTCATGTTTGATTCTCATCACTAAGATGTTATAGAACTCATCCTTAGCAGGTTAAAGACATTTTGTAAATTCTGAAAGTAGGGTGTTTGTCTGTGGTTCTTTGTGATTCTTCTTTCTCAGAGTCCCTCTAAAGGCTCTGATACCACTTGTAGGTCCTTGGTATAGGATCTGACTAGCCTTTGTAAGACGATAGATAACTTGGATAAATCCAAATCAACTATATGAGAGACACTGACTATGAATATCAAGTGTTAATGCGGAAACTTAACACAAGAATTAAGAAGAAACGATATTACTAAATTGCTATTAAGCTCTAATGCTTCTATTGATATATTTCAATCACGTAGTACATAACATTGTGCCTTAGGGTTCCTTTTATACACCAAGGAAACCCTAATGGGCTTTACAAACGTGTCAAAGGATAATACATATCCTTTCCTAAGATATCTCCTAAGATATCTCTAAGATAACTATTACTATTCTGTTACAACAACTGACAAGACGATAACAGACTAACTAACTATACGACCAGACTAACTTTAGTACTGCTACTCTACCAGTACAACTTAATTACTAAGCCATACTAACTTAGTACTGCCAGTATTAACTCAATACTACCAGAACTAACTATTACTACCAGACTTAACTGTTATACTACCAGTATTAAGTCTGTTACAATCTATTTCCCAACAACCTGAACAAGGAAAAACCTCATCTCTTTTTAAAGTTGTATCAGTATTATATTCTTTCAAACACCAATAAACTAATTATCTATATTCTATAATCTATAGTAGGGATCGAGTGAGAAGAAAACTTAAAATGAGAAATAACTATAAACACCAACATTGAGATGGCATCAACTTGAAATAGAGATTTGCAATCTCCCATTCATTGAAGATGCATCCAAATTATTTTCAAAGTGATTTTGAGGTGAAAATAATGCAAAGTTACTAGCAAAAAAATTTAAAACCCGCAAGGGACTAAACATACGCTAGGGATTCACAAACTTTGATGAAAAGCATCTAATATAAAGTGTAATTGCATCTAAGTTTTTGCTCTAAAATACATTAGGGTGCATCTAAAAGATTAGGGATGCGTCTAATTCAAGTTGATGCATCTAATGTGCGGTTATAGTTATTTTTCATCCTTCTCATTTGATCCTAAGTCATCTGTATATCAAAACACAATAACCATATACACAATTCTAAAAAGCAATCTCAAACTGTAGAAAATAAAAATCTAATAATATTAAAAACAAAAATAAAACAACATACGCAAGCAACTCCGAATTAATTAGAAGTATGAAACATCACGACCCGCTCCCGTCCATCCTCCTCCTTCTTTTCCACCCACTCAACAACCTCCTGACACAATTCCTTAACTCTCCTCTCCAAATTCCTCCCAAAATCAAACCCAATAACATTGTCAACCAAAACCGCAAACGTAACAGCATTAACCCCAACCGCATTTCACATCTCAGCATACCTCCTTAAATGCTTCTGCTGTGAACCCAACCATCCCAACACCACAACCGGTCCTTTATCGCGATCCCCGTATCGTAACTCATCACCAGTAACATTATAACCAAATTTCCACAAGAAAGATTTGTCATTGTGATGGGATGATATTCGCGCGAAGTGGTTGCGCGGTATTAGAGAAGTGTAATTAGGATGGAAGGAGTAAGGGATTGGGATTTGGGATTTGAGGTTTGGGTTTGGGGTTTAGAAATGAGAGTGTGGTGGTGGTGGTGTAGTGGGGGTGTTTAGAAATGAGGATAGTGGTGAGGATGTGAGGGTTGGTGGGTTTCATGAGTGATTTTGTGAGTGTGAGTGATGCTTCCATTGTGGAGAGGTTGACGGAATCAACTATGGAAATGACGAGGTTTAGTTGGTTGTAGATTTTTCTGGTGATTTATATGTTGCGTTTAAGGAGACTGCTAAAGTAAGCTAGCTTAGTAAATTTTTATTTGTTAGGTATTTTTTATAAGTCATAAGCTTTGATAAGCCAAAACCAATTAAAATAGGTTTACGAAGGTTAAATTACTTAAATACCTTTTAAAGTATATTGGATTATCAAGTTTAGGTTGTAAATATATCTCAATCAATTTGAGTATTTTATGCGAATTTTATAAAAATTAATTTTAGCTCTAACTAATTCCGCCAAACAACTTAAATAATAAAGCATCAACTTTCGTCTATAGTATATGTTGACAAAAAGTAATTGTTACAGTAACTGGATGATTGAGGCTGTATTAAGAAATTATGAAAAGATATATATTTTTATATGCTACAATCCACTAGGGATTATCTATGAAGACAAGAGCAAGAAGAAAAGGTTGATGCGTGTTGATGAGATCCATAAGTTTTGTGACGGGACTCTCCAATCAGTTCATAAAATTCTTCGTGGAAGACTACTGAACTTCAAGTTTGTTTACAACAAAGACATGCCTTTGAGGGAGTGGATAGCAAAGTATAAGAAACGCTTAGGCATCAAGCTAAACAAGATTGATGATCGGTTGTTTAAAAGACAGGCTCTAAGAAGCTTAGAAGGGCTGGTTGGTGGCAGAAAAACAAAGACGGACAAACGACTGCTGCAATGGATAGTATGACTAGGTCATACTTAGTTTAAACATGTTAGGTCCTATCTCATATCTTATCTTGTATAATATATAAATATGTAGTGTACAGAAATAAGTATATATGTGTTAAGTACAATTTTTCATGAATTTTTCATTAAATTTAAAATATTTCAAAATTTGTACTTAACACTATATCCTTCCCTTAATAATTAAGTGGGAGCGTTAAAATGTTCTAAATAAGCTTGTGAATTAGTAACATCTCTCCCCGTGCAGTCTTAATCAATTGATATCCCAAATATCAAAAGATTTTGACATTTTTGATAAAGGGAGAAAATGTGATTAAAAGTATGCAACTAATAAATATGATCTAAAATGACTCAAGTGTAACACCCCCAAAATCACAACAACGCAGCGGAACACCACTTGGGGTGCTTCTTCATAGTCTCATACACACACGTTTACGAAAAATGACTTAAGTGCTGCGTTTTGAAAAGTCAACCATTCAAAAATTATTATAAAATATCAGAGCTACAACAGGTCCCATTTGTAATGTAATAGAAAACATTTTTTTAAAACGTTTGTCGAATGGTACTCAAATAATAAAGCCTTCAAAAATATATCCACGCGACTCAAATGCTCCCAATGCTCAGCTAGCAATATAATAACCTGAGAAAATACATGCAAAAACGTCAACAATAATGTTGGTGAATTCATAGGTTTAAGTAAAAGTAGTGTTGAAATAATTCAAGTAATATTTCTGAAAGAAAAGTAGCGTTACAACATTTCAAAGTATTAGTTCTGAAATTCAAGTAGTGATTCAATAAATCAAGTAATGTTCAATAGTAGACCACAAGATTTAAGTAATAGTAGACTATGAAACGAAATTTCATTAGTCCTAAAAAACATTTATTAATTGCACTATGATTTGACAGCCAAACCGTTAAATGTAATGATATAAGTATTCATACGCCAGTTAACTCGAGGTTTGTAACCCAAAGAATTACAGATGCTTCACCAAACATCCTAACTCAAAATACCTCAAATGTTAAATGCGTCATGGTTATCTAGAACCATAGCCCAGTCAGGGATTGTCAATCCCGTAGATCTATCCACTCAACACCTCGCGTTTACCAGCTAGTATACGAACGGTTACATGTTGAATAATGGTACTTAATGGAAAGGGTACTTATGCAATTAATATGATCTGGTAATAGCATAAAAATGGGAAAAACACTTGTGTCCAATGTAAAACATGTAATGTGTTCAAAAACTCTCTTGTTTTTATATATATGAAGTCCAGTGATCTCTCAAATCATGTAGTAAGCCAATCAAGATTTAGTAAATTCATGGGTAAACAACCATGTATTAAAAGTCATGTAGTAAGTGATTGCAGTCTTATATACTATAAAATATATAATAATATTCTAAAAGAGGCAATTAAGAACTTTTCTAAGTCTCCTTATAGAAAAAGCTCACTCTAAAAGATATATATAATATATAATACGTATATTTAACCGGGAAGAATGATCACCCGGGTCGTTTCTCAAATGACTTGTGTAATTGTAACATTGCTTTAGCTTGGATTATGATTCGAATGAGAAAATATATTTTCGAGTATCTATAACTACTAAATAAAAGCAACAATTAAAAGTAATTAAACACTTAAACTAATTAACGGGAGCAAATAAAACGGACGAAATATAAGGCAAAATAATATTTAAAAATTAAACTCCTAAAAATGCAAACTAATTTCTAAACCTAAATTAGGACAAAGAAATGTTTATGAAAAGGACAACTTTTTTTTGATTATTTTTGAAATTTATTATGAATTAAAAAACTTTTTAAATCTAATTAATTATAAAAAAATAGCAAAATAAGTCCTAAAAAATTTAAAAAAATGATTTTTAAACTTAGAAAAAGTCTAAAGTAACTTAAAAAACTCTAGAAAACTATTTTTAAATTAAAATCCTTATTTTTAAAATTAAATATAAAGGCCTTAAAAATGAAAATTAAATCTTAAAAGTGTTGAGAACTGATTTTCTGAATGAAACCAAAGTATTTATTCTAATGTTAAAAACTATTTTTTGTATTTTTCTTAAAATTATTTCTATTTAATGTAATTTTTCGAAAATTAAAACCTAAGGAAAAAATGATTAAAATAATCTACTATTGGAAATTATGAAAAAATTCAGGGAAAAATCCTAATACCTGACGAAAGATTAAAGGAAAATGAGACTAACATAAATAAAAGGGGCTTTTTTTTTTACCACCACAAATAAGTTGGATAGTTTACAAATTTGTGTAAATTAACAGGCTTTATGTTAAGAAAGAAAAGAAAACTTGTATAATAACAATATGAAAAGAGAAGTAGACGGATGAGCTAATGTAGCACAATGGTTTCACATGCATGGTTTGTGAGGGAGTGCCTTGGGGTGCGAGTTGGTAAACCACACCTTTTTGCAACTTTTTTTTACTTTTAACAAAATCTAAAAGTTAGAAAACATGAAGATGACCATGTTTTTAAAGTATCTTTTTGTAAAGACAACATAAAAAATGAAACCAATAATCAGCGCTCTGGAAAGAGCTTAAAAGAGCTGAATTCAGTAAGATGGCTTTGAGCCTTAAAAAATTAATTTCTACTTTTTTTTTTGGTTAAAAATATTTACCACTAACAAAAAAAATTTGCACTATCTTTAATTTAAGCTCAAATTCAAATCCAAAAGATGTTCTAAGAAGCTTAAGATGTGCTTAATCTAGAAATGAAATGCTGATTTGAGATATAAATCACATTAGCTACTGAAATTGATGAACTAGGAAGCAAATTCAGGAACTTAACTCAAAGACTAAATTCCACTTTTATCTTAAAAAGCTCAATAAGCTAATTCAGAACCCTAGCTTATGAAAACTAGATAAGCAACTATTAAGTTATGAATCTAAATGATTAACCTATTCCTTTAAAAAGGGCCTAAGAAATTCAAATTTACAAAACTAAATATCAATTCACTACTGTTTATGTCTTTTTGAGGTTTTTGTGAAATTTTAAAGCATATGTACTTATAGAGAATAAGCTTATGAATATGAGAAAATATCACTTAATCTATCTTTAAGTATATCTACACTAAAAGTCTACTGATTGAAGATTAATAAGCTACTAAATTTTGGTTAATGAAGGCTTGAGATCTCAGCAGTAGTAACTTAGGTTACTACTGATGATACAAATTGGTAAATAGTGCAAAACAAATTTGCAGGTCCCCTTAAGGGACAATGATGCACTTGTCAGCTCAACTTGAGTGTCCTTGACACAAAACAAGAAGCACCACAAGCTTACAAAAAGCTTGGATCTAATTTTACTAAGCAAAGAAATGTGAAAATTCCCCTGTGCTGAGAACAATTTATAAGCATAAAATGAATTTTTAAGCTAAATCTAATCCATTCAAATAACTCAAACCTAATACAATATAGATGATAATCTAACTATCCAAAATGAAAACACAAGATACTTTTGACTTTTTTAGGTCAAACAAGCTAAATCCAAACACTCCTTCTAGACTATTGAATGGGATTTGATTAAGTTATAAATGAAAATTCATTAATACATTATACCTCTAAATCTATTACTAGGAAGACTTATAAACAAGCTTAATTAAACCAATTAACAACCTAATTTAGCTAGAACTTAAGATCTAAGAGTTACACTACTATTTTTGGTTTTTATGATATTATGACAAAATTGAAGAGAATTTTGATCTACTCTATATTAGCTTAAAACAGATTATAGATGTAACTAAATAAGCAAAATGGAGATGATATATGACTGAAATTAAGAAATTAGAATAAGCAGTTTAAGCAACTAAGCAAATCTTCCCATACTTATCAAGCAATTTTTAACTAGATATTATAAAGAGCAAAGTTATTTAAAGAAAAAAACTTACAATGGCTTCAGCTAAACGAAGCTATCATAAGATTTTTGAGGGCTTATCTACTGCTCTAGCTTATCCTCTATGGATAAGCTATAAAGTCCTTGGTTTCACTTCAATGATTGATCCCCTTCCAAGCTTTTAGGTCAAAATAGTTAAGGTTTAAACATTGTTATAAGACTTAAGTAAATTTAAGGTCTGATTGTAGATCACATTTACTAGCTTTAGGCTAGTAAGAGGCTTATTGAGCGATTTAGTAACAGTAGCTTAACATTTGAGATAAAGAAAATAAGAGATACAGGTGAATATTTAAAGAGTTTTGACACGTATATTTAAGAGTAAAACTAGATTTTATTAAAATAAAACTTGATTATATGATTTAAAAGAAAATTACAACTTAATTTTAAAAGGAAATTGCAATAAGCTAAATTTAAGCTAAAATCTACTAAGCTACTCTCATACTTAAGGTAAAAAAATTACAAGAAAGGTTCTCTTCATGATTGAGCCTGAAGGCCTCTATTTATAGCTCCAATGATGAAGCTCTTCATGCCTTCCCCTTTCTGTTAGACGCTCCTCCTGCCACATCATCCGTTATTAATTTTCACAATATTGGATCATAAATGTTGGCCATTGGATCAAGTTTGTGTACACACGGATTGCCAGCTTAGCAATCCGTGATGTGATAGCTTGTGTTACTTCTGAGAGTAATCCCTGTGTAAATTTCCATTCTTCTTGTGCTTTTACTCAATCCTACGTGTGATTCCTTGCTTGATTGACCAATAAGAGCCTTGAGATTACGATTTTATCCCTGCCATCTTGTACTAGAGCCATTGAATTGTCCTTTCCACCCTTTAATTTGTATTTGCCCTATCGTCTTAACCTGAGGGTTAAATGGGAGAGACGGGTGAACAGTGAAAACTATTTTTCCCGCTCTCTTTTTTTTAACTGAAAAGGGTGAAACGGGTGTGTAACTTTAGGGATATGGCAAATATGGTCCTTGTCTTTGTGAAGTACAAATGTAATACACATCCAAGTGTATTACAACTTTCAAACTTGTCAGAATTGGCCCCTGGATTTATATAAAAGGGTTTTGGGCTTTAGGAATTGGGCTTTTGTTTTGGGCTTTGGATCCGGGTAAGGTTTTAAAGTTTTAGGCCCAATGTAGGTTAGGGACCATTTGTGTAACTTTGGAAACTTGAGGGATTAGATTTGTAACTTTAGATTTTTGTTCCTTTTATGGTTTGGATTAGTTGACTAAGGTTTGACTGAGGGTGACTTTCTGACTTTGGTTCCGGCTCTTTTTTACCCCCACACTCTTCCGTTCTTGTATCCGTGTTTGCCCGTTTTTGACGTTTCTTGTGATTTTTGTCTTATCCGTACCTGTACACACAATGCACAAAAACAAGTATATCTTTGCCATTTTAAGTGTGTTTTGGGTTTAATTGGGACTTTTTTTGGTGTTAACGGATATGTGTATTTTACACTTATCAAAAATTCCCCAACTTAACGATTGCGTGTCCTCCCGCAATATTACTTGCCTTATAAAACTAAGATACCTCGAAACTTCCCAAAATAAACCTTTATACAAAGATCTCCAATCTTTATGTATATAGATCTAAAATTCACAATTTATAAACCCCACCCCCCCCCCCCCCCCCCCCCCCCCCCCCCCCCCCCCCCCCTCCCCCCCCCCCCCCCCCCCCCCCCCCCCCCCCCCCCCCCCACCCCCCCCCCCCCCCCCCCACCCCCCCCCCGCCCCTCCCCCCCACACCCCTCCCCCCCCCCCCCCCCCGATTTCCCATTTTTAAGTTTTTTTTATTTTTTTTATGCTTTTTCTTAATAGTCTAACCTAAATACAACTTTTTCTTGTGTGACTTAATGTATTGTTTTCATTTCCTTTGGGTAACTTTTTAGATCCTTAGAACAAAAAAGCACTGAAAAGTGGTCTAAAAATATACTTTCATCATTCCCAACTTTTTACTTTTCCCATACTATGCTTAAAAATAAGATCAATCGTTTAAGACCCCCCATCGAGCTAAGATGCTAAGACTTCTTATATTACAACTTGTAATTTCTCTTCCCGACATAATTCATATATTTAAGTGTGTGTGCTCAAATTAATTTTAACATTAAATCCAACAATTTTAGATAGTGTAATTCCGACTAGCTTTACACATAGGCCTTTAGGGTATATATCGTTATATATTAGTAAGATTCACAACTCAAAGCAACACAAAAAACCTTCTTAGCTATGACATCGTTGGCTTCACTTGTTCCATGAATGACTTTCTTCTCTAGCATCCCACCATCATGGTAAGTGCTAAGTTTTGACACCACCATCCTGGAGAATAATAATCGAAGAAGCACGAGAACTTTCCGATGAAAAGGCTTTGTAGACTTCTTGCAAATTTTGGTTTCAAAGAAAACTTTGGTTTTAGAGAATGAAACTTTTACTATTTGTTTCTAATGTGAAACATTATTATTACTAACTTACCATTATTAGGGATAGGAACCGTATCACTTTTCGTTCGAAACGGTACACTTCGGCCTCAGCTCTGACAAGAGCACGTGTACTTTTTATGATACAACACTAAATATTACATCCTTCACCCTTTTCTTTCGATTGTCACATCGGGAGCGACGACAAAATGCCCATGTACTTTATTGCGATGGAGTTTGTATTTTATTTATAACACTACGGATTTAATAATTTTGCATCTTTTTATTCATCTCTATTGTTTTTATGTTTTATTTTATTATTTTTTGTAATAGAAATTTTCATTTAGAAAACCAAAGTATAAACTTTAACTAAAATTCTTATTTTTACTTATTAAGGTGGACTTCAATCATTGATTATGCATTTTTCTTTGAAAATGTTGATTAGACTTTTAAAAGTAAAACTCTAATTTATAAAATTAAGTGATCACGTTTAATAAATCATTTTAAGAACTTTCGGGGAGAAAAACCACAAGTTATCTTGTAAGCCTTTATAGTTTTCCAAATAAAGCCTTGTTTAGCATCCTAATTTGTAATCAACACTATCATTCTCTTATTCTTTTGCAATTTAAACCTCTAATAAAGATATGTTCGCATATACTTGGCCTATATAAAATCCTTAATCTGGCATATTTAAAATCTACTTGAGAATAGCACAAGTACCTTCATTAATATTTTGATTTGAGTCTAGCATGTTTAAAGTCTACATGAGACTAGCATAAACTATCATCATTAATTGTTAAGGGAGAAAGCTAGAACTCTACACGTTTGATCGGGTCAAAAATTACTTCTTATTCTCACCAGCGGAAAACCTACATTCGTGTCTTAACACTTATTTTTTATTATATTATTATTATTTATTTTTTTCATTTTTTCATTTTTTCCTAAAAATAAAAACTTAAAAATTTAAAATTTTTGCTATTTTTGAGGAAAAACGGGTACGTGAAAACAAAACAATAAGCAGGTAACATCAAATCGATAGATTCCCTCCCCAAACTAAAACAAAACATTGTCCTCAATGTTTAAGTCGGGTCTCTACGTAAATCTAAGCCGTTTATGAACTATGCAAAGATAAACGTGAATCGATAAGATGAAAGGATATCGGACGTCCCCAAACTAATGACAAACAAAGGATAGGAAGCTCGAGTGAACCGGGACACAACACCGAACACGAGAGGCTTCAGAAATTGTTGGTTCAATCCTACAAAAATCACAACAACAAACACAAAGAACGGAAAAGGATAGCCTCAACACATCACAACACATTATTTAGAAAATAGAAAGAAGAAAGAAAACGGATAAGCATGGGGTGAACTCCCACGAAGCGGCTTATTTTTGATCACCGAGTCGCAAGCTCGACTCGATCCCTGAATTCATTCGTCCTTAGGGAGAGTGAAAATGGAAAAGAAAATCTCAATCGGGCTTTCATTAAAGCACATGAAAGTTCCATCCCGATGAGAGGCCACCGGCTCTAAATGGAGATGCCGGGGGTTAAAAATGGTATACTCATTTTTGGTGGAGGAAAGTAAGGAGGAAACCTCAGGGTAGGTGACAAATGGATTAAAAGTTCGAAAGGTAATGTGTAGGTATCCGTCCTCTTCAACATTTAGAAAATTCACAAATTTTCACCTCCCCCGGATCTTAAACATTCTCTCGTTTGATTCATCAGATCGTTCTTCACGGGCGTCATCGGGCCTCAATGTCAAGGTTAAATGATTATACTCAGAAGGGGATAACATAGGGTCATCGTTATGCAATTCTTCGTGTAATAAGACATGTCACCCTTCCGAGTCATAGTCACTTTCACGCCGGTGGTGTGAATCTATTGAAGCAAGAAAATATGTCGATCTCCTCCTTAAAAGGGGCATTATCCTCAACGGGGATAGGTGATGGATGAG
The DNA here is from genome assembly GCA_026074375.1 of Tanacetum coccineum. Taxonomy (NCBI): domain Eukaryota; kingdom Viridiplantae; phylum Streptophyta; class Magnoliopsida; order Asterales; family Asteraceae; genus Tanacetum; species Tanacetum coccineum. Next base: position 31,696 of record BQNB010052988.1, read on the forward strand.
TTGACTCGTTTTGTTGCATTAGTATATTCAGAATTAGTTCTCCCGAAGGTCGAGGAAGAGAAATTATTCATCAAAATAGTATCGCTCTTTGTTGATATCTCAATCGGAGAGTCACGGATTTAGTTGAGATTCCAAAAGATCGATTCGGCGTTAATAGAATGTTTATCAATTTCCCGCGGTGGAATTGGAATGACAACCATCTAATTTCTTTTGGTTAGGTATGAATTTCTCATTAGTGATAATTTCATCGTCCAAGATCGTAAGAGGATGGAGAAATATTTAAATTCTTCCTTTTGAATTTTACCTCTTGGATTAAGGATCATATTCAACTAGAGTATCATCGTTAGAATCGAAAAGAGGATTAGAAAAAAATCGTGAAATGAGATTTCGGTGAATCATCATTAATGGGCACATCACCCTCACTTTCACCATCAGATAAATCCGCAGACTCACTTGGGTTTTGGACAAGGTTCTCAACACTAGACTTTTTGAATTCGTCTGATTCCGTTTTCGGAATTGTGTCAAGATGCTCATCCTTCCATTATGTGAGAGTCAGCGGGCTCCACGGGGATAAAGAGGGTGTGATTGTAGAAGAAAATGTCTTGAGTTATCTCTTGAGTTTTGAATTGAATATCTCATCGTCGTAATCAAAAGTATTGAATAGCTTGCGACGACGGGCAGGAATACCTTTCTTCATTGGAAGCTTGCTCTTTTTATCGAACTTTGCTGAACATTCTTAAAATCGAGCTTAAGTTTTCTGAATTTTCTAATCTCTCACAATCTCTTCTCGTATTCTTTATCAATCTTCTCGGTGTGAAATCTTTAATATCACAAATTTCATAGTGATCTATCTCTTATGTTTGTAATTCAACCATTTGATGATCTTGCCATCATTTCCTCGATACTCATATCCTCTATTTTCTTTCTTTGATCTCGTTTGATTTCTTCAAGCTCTTCTTGTATTTTATTGAGGGCTTGTAGAAATCTTTGAGGATCGACGGAGTCTTGCGGGAGTTGTGGTTGGTCAAATCCGGAAGAATTAGGATAATAGCAAGAATTTTGCTCACGATAATCTTCATTCATTGGTTGACATTGAAAAGTTTCATAAGGACCCCGCAATTTGCACAAGATATTGTTTATTGAGAAGAACTTTGAGAATTTTGTGGGAAATAATTATCATTAAAAGGGGGGGGTGGGTTTTTTTTTGATTGTAACACGGCTTGTTCATAGACAAACGGGGGAACTGTGGTGAACAATCATAACCATAATGAGCATTATTTCCACATAACTCACACAAGTAAGTCTCAAACTGGAGTTGTGGAGGGTAGGTGAGAACACTTGGAGAAACATTGAAAGAATGAGGTTTGGAATCATAAATGAATGAATTATCATCTTCATAATTGCATGTAGGATGAACATTTGGCAAAATCTGTGGGAGCTCATTAATGGTTTGATTGCATTGTTCTGGATTAGAGATAATCGGAACTTTTGGTGGACAATTATAACCGTAATGAGCACCTTTCCCACAAAAACTTGCAAAATGCTTTTTGACAAAAAAAAATTCCATCTATTGAATCACCGCACTCGTAACAACAATTTTGGTTAATAAGTAGAGGACCTTGCGAAGACTTTACACCAGGGTTTTGATTGACAACGATTGGCTCTTGAAGAGCATTAATAAAGTTTGTATTGTCATCGGATGGATTCAGATTAATATCTGAGAGTCTTGGAAAATTCATTTCAACACAATATGTAAGCAATCTTCCTCGTAGTCCTTTCGTAAAGGCACTTCCACGACAATACGGACATCAACCGGGGCTCCACACTTTGACTCATCAAGGTGATGAGTCGGTTCGGGAACAAGAATCTAGTTTTCACGACTTCCATATTGAACAACATTTTCTAGTTGTACAAACTCTCCACAAGATCAAAGCATTCTTAATGCGTAAGGGGTTTCTAACGGATGAGACGCCATATGAATTAAACAATTTAGGAGGACGTGAATAAAGATTAAATACGAAAAAGAGGTTTAAGGAGATTATTTTGGTTTTTAATTTTTTGAACACATATTATATTTATGGGAACCCATCATAAATAATGAGAGTCAATCTTAATCCTATATAATCATCTTTCGTCACACCGGTAGGCCTCTGTAAAATTGGCTTTTAAGGTGAGCGTAATTTCGTAAATGACACAAATGGCAAGTTTTAAAATCTTTGGTTCGATTTGGGAACTTTTCAAGTTCACCGAAACTTATTTATGATAATACCTCAATTGAAGGTATTATATGTTGATGTTCTTTTACCAACTTTGTGTATTTTATTTTTTCTTTTTTAAAGATAATTTTTTTATATTTTTGATTTTTTTTTATTTTTCTTTTTTGATAAACATATAGTAAAATAACAGAAAAGAAAATTATTTGTTTTTACTTTTTATATTTATATTTTTTTTTGATTTTTTCAATTATTTAACAAAAAATGAAACTTTAAGGACGAAAGATCATCAAACCAAAAATCAACAAACGCTAACGACGAAATCTTTAACACATAGTCACCCGACAACGGCGCAAAAACTGAATTGCAGTCCTTATTAATAATATAATATATATAATATATTCTAAGAGCATTATAAGAACTTTTCTAAAGTCTCCGTAAGAATTGCTCGACTCTCTAAAAGTTATAATATTATAATAATAAGTTATATTTACCGGAAGAATGATCACCCGAGTCGTTTCCCCAATGTCTTGTGTAATTGAACCTTGCTTTTGCTTGGATTAGGATTTGAGTGAGAGAAAAGATATTTTTGAGTTTCTATAACTACTAAAAAAAGCAACATTAAAATGACAAATTAAATGTAATTAAACACTTAAACTAATTAAGGGAGCAAATAAAATTAAAATAACCGGGCGTCAAATATCGCACAAAATATACTAAAAATTATAACTCCTAAAAATGCAAACTAAATTTCTAAACCTAAATTAGGACAAAAGAAAATTTTAAGAAAAGGAAAAAACATTTTTTTGATTATTTTTGAATTTATTATGAATTAAAAAACTATTTTAATCTAATTAAATTCTAAAAAAATAGCAAGAGATTAAAGTCTCCTAAAAATTTAGAAAAATGATTTTTAAACTTAGAAAGTCTAAAGTAACTTAAAACCTCAGAAATTTTCTTTAAACTATTTTTAATCAAAATCTATTTTTAAAATTAAAATTAAAGGCTTAAAAATTAAAATTAAAATCTAAAAGTGTTGAAAATGATTTTTCTGAATGTAAAACTAAAAATATTTAATCTAATGATAAAAACTATTTTTTTGTATTTTTCGGGGAAAATTATTTCTATTTTAATGTATTTTCGAAAATTAAAACATAAGAAAAATGATTAAAAATAATCTACTAAATGGAAAATTATGAAACATTCAGGGAAAATCCTAAACCTAACAAAGATTAAAGGAAAAATGAGACTAACCTAAAAGCTACACAAATAAGCTGGATAAGCTACGACTTATGTTAAGAAAAAGAAAAGAAAACGTGTATAATAAAAATATGAAAAGAGAAGCAGACGGATGAGCTAATGTAGCACAATGGTTAACATGCATGGTTTGTGAGGGAGAGCCTTGGGTTCGAGGTTGGCAGACACCCCTTTTTGCACTTTTTTTTTACTTTTAACAAAAACTAAAAGTTGAAACTTGAAGAAGACATGATTCTAAGTACTTTTTGTGAAGACAACATAAACTGAAAACCAATAATAAGCTCTGAAAGTGCTTAAAAAGAAGCTGACTTCAGTAAGATGGCTTTTGAGCCTTAAAAAACTTAATTCTACTTAAACACTTGACAGAATCTGTTATATAAGCTCAAATTCAAATTCCAAAAGATGTCTAAGGAAGCTCAGATGTTACTTATCTAGAAATGAAAAGCATATTTGTGCTAAAATCACATCAAGCTAACTAAAATTGATGAACAAGGAAGTAAATTCAGGAACTAACTCAAAAAGCACAAAATCCACTTAAACTAAAAGTCCAATATAGCTTATCTGAATACCTTGCTTATTAAAACTAGTATAAGCAACTAGTAAGTTTGATCTTAAATGATTAAACCTATTCCTTTAAGATAGGAATTTCAATTAACACGAAAAATAAAATCACTTCACCTATGTTTTTTGGTCTTTTTGAGGTTTTTGTGAAATTTTAAAGCTAAATGTACTAAAGAGAATAAGCTAGAATTGAGAAAATAACACTTAATCTATCTTAAGCTAATCTAAACTAAAAGTCTAGTGAATTTGAAAGATTAAAAGCAACTAAAATTTTGGCTTAATTGAAGCTTAAGATCAGCAGTAGTAACTGAGGTTACTACTACTGATACAAATGGTAAAGGTGCAAACCAAAATTTGCAGGTCCCCTTAAGGGACAATGCTGCACTAGTCACTCAACTTGAGTGTCCTTGAACACAAAACAAGCAAGCACCAAGCTTACAAAAGCTTGGATCTAAATTTTACTAAGCAAAGAAAAGGTGAAAATTCCCTTGGTGCTGAGAACAATTTGATAAGCCATAAAATGAATTTAAGCTAAATCTAATCCTTCAAATTAACTCAAAACCTAAACAAATATGATAATCTAACTATCCAAAATGAAAACACAAGCTAAATCCAAACACTCCTTCTAGACTTGACAGATTTGATTAAGCTTATAAAATGAAAATTCATTAAACAAAACCTTAAAACCAGATTACTTGACAGCTTTTAACAAGCTTTAATAAAATCACAAGTACACAACTAATTTAGTGAACTTAAGATCTATGGAGTTACATATACTATTTTTGGTTTTATAGAAAATTATGACAAATATGAAGAGAACTTTTGATTCTCTATATTAGCTAAAAAAACAGATTAAAAGATGTACTAATAAGCAAAATAGAGATGATTAAGGACTGAAATAAGCAAAGTAGATAAGCTCAGTTTAGCAACTAAGCAAATTACACTATCAAGCAATATTATTAACTAGATATTAAAAGAGCAAAGTAATTTTAAAGGAAACTTACTAAAGGCTTCAGTTCTAAAAGTCAGCTATTCATAAGCTTTTTGAGCCTTATCTACTGCTCTAGCTTTGCCTTATGGATAAGGCTAGATAAAAGTCTCCTTGGGATTCCTTCCACGATTGAATCACAACCATTTCAAAGCCCTTTTAGGTCCAAATAGTTTAAGTTTTAAACTAGTTTTTATGACTTTAGTAATTAAGGTCCTATTTTTAGCTCAATTACTAGCTTTAGACTAGTAAGTTGACTTATATGAGCGAAATTAGAACAAAGCTCTTAACATTTGAGAAGAAATAAGGGATAAGGAGTGAAATTTATAGAGCTTATGACAATGTATTTAAGAGTAAATAGATTTTATTAAATTTAAAACTTGATTTATTATGATTTAAAAGTAAATTACACTGACTTTTTAAAAGGAAATTGCCAATAAGCTTAATTTAGCTAATTTCTACTAGCTACTCTCATACTAAAAGGAAATAAAAAAATAATACAAGAAAGAGATTCTCTCCAATGATTGAGCTGAGGCCTATATATTATAGCTACTATGAGAGCTTCTCTGCCTGACCATTATGTTAGACGCATCACTCCTACACCTCTTCCGTACTATTTTCCATCATTGGGATCATAAATGTTGGCTGGTTGGATCAAGTTGTGTTCACACGGTTTGCAGCTTGGCAATCGGTGAGGTGACGCTGTGTTACGTCTGAGGAGTAATCCCTATGTAAATTTCATTCTTCTTGTGTTTTACTTAATTCTACGTGTGATTCCTTGCTTGATTGACCAATAAGTAGCCTTGAGATTACGTTTTATCCATGCCATCTGTACTAGAGCCATTGACAAAATTGTCTTTCCACTTTACATTAAGCTGTGCCTTTGATTTAAACTCTGAGGGTTATATGGGAGAGCGGGTGAAACAGTGAAACTGTTTTTCCCGTCTTCTTTTTTAACTGAAAAGGGTGAATGGGTGTATACTTTGAGGGATATGGAAAAGATGGTCCTTGTCTTGTGAAAGTACAAATGTATCACATCCAGTGTATTTACAGTCTTCTCAAACTTGGCAGAATTGGCCCCTGGATTTATATAAAAAGGTTTTGAGCTTTCGGAATTGGGCTTTTGTTTTGGGCTTTGGATCCACGTTTTTATCATGCTTTTCAGGTAACGTTCCTAAAGTGGAAACTTAGTGTGATTGCATTTGAGCCTGTTCAAGATGTCTATTTTCTTCCAAGTTATTGTCTTTTTGGGTGATCCATGTTCGGAAGAAAAACTACTATGTTGTCTTTGTACTTTTAAACTTGTACCTGAATTGTTGTAATTCGGATAACTTTCTTTTATTTTAACTCATGTATGGTGTTTTGTCTATCATCTTATGTGATGCTTATTAATATGTTACACCTCGCGTTTTCGTCTTGGTGGGGGTATGACATGTAGTAAGTCAATCAAGCTTTAGTAAATTCATGGGTAAACAACCATGTATTAAAAGTCATGTAGTAAGCAAGTAAAAACTTTAGTAGAATCAGTCATGTAACGCTTAAGTAATAGAAATCAATAAATTTGCTTAGTAAACGAGCATGTATCTCACCCCGAAAATAGTTTATGAAAACCATTAGAAAGGAAAATGGTGGGGCTATGAACTCACTGTAGGTAGAAGTAGTCGGACAGGAAATCAAATAAAGAGAATAAGCACCAACGAATCAACCACGGCCTAAATATAAGTGGCGCGTCATTAGAAGCTTTAAATATTACCACGTAAATGCATAATTGCATATAAAAAAAATATGTACATATATATTGCATATATATAACCATGTGCTTAGAATCCCAACACGCGCCTTAAAACTCTTATAATAACATCCCAAGTGTTTTTTTAAGCTTACGAACTATTTATCCCTCCGTTTAATTTCTATTTAGAAAAAGTTTCTACTTTTAGAAAGTTACTAATTTACGAACTTACTATTTTTAGAGGTGACAAAAAATTCTAACCCGACCTGTGGAGTATAATATTTCTCGCCTAAACATTCTTAGGTTTATAAGACTCTTACCACTTCCTATGATCTCTTTACAAATTCTTTTAAATTTGACTTTTATTATTTCAAAGCCTTTTCTAGGTTGACCCTCTGTTTTTAACATAAAATTGCTCATTTTCAGACTTCGCAAGCCTCGCGGGAAAGTAAATGGCATTTTGAACAACTTTTTAGTTTTACCCGAGACCCAAAACTCGACAGAAAAAGACAAAAATGCCCCTTTCTTAGGTCTGATGTAACTAAAGAAATATGAAAACGCAGATTTTCTCTAAGCTTTTCGGCCTGCAATTACACTTTTTAGACTTAGCAAACCTCGCGAAAAGGTAAAACGTC